>CM037457.1:9808220-9858403 GCA_021014325.1 Plazaster borealis | reverse complement strand
CATGTTCCTTAGTACAGAATTAATCTCAGAGCATTCTGTGCAGTTTGAAAAAATTGTATCCGATCACTATGTGATTCTACCAGTAGCTTCTACACACCCATGTTCCTTAGTGCAGAATTAATCTCAGAGCATTCTGAGCAGTTTGAAAAAATTGTCTCCGATCAATATGTGATTCAACCAGTAGCTTCAACACACCCATGTTCCTTAGTGCAGAATTAATCTCAGAGCATTCTGAGCAGTTTGAAAAAATTGTCTCCGATCACTATATGATTCAACCAGTAGCTTCAACACACCCATGTTCCTTAGTGCAGAATTAATCTCAGAGCATTCTGAGCAGTTTGAAAAAATTGTCTCCGATCACTATATGATTCAACCAGTAGCTTCAACACACCCATGTTCCTTAGTGCAGAATTAATCTCAGAGCATTCTGAGCAGTTTGAAAAAATTGTCTCCGATCACTTTATGATTCAACCAGTAGCTTCAACACACCCATGTTCCTTAGTGCAGAATTAATCTCAGAGCATTCTGAGCAGTTTGAAAAAAAAATTGTCTCCGATCACTATGTGATTCAACCAGTAGCTTCAACACACCCATGTTCCTTAGTGCAGAATTAATCTCAGAGCATTCTGAGCAGTTTGAAAAAAATTGTCTCCGATCACTATGTGATTCAACCAGTAGCTTCAACACACCCATGTTCCTTAGTGCAAAATTAATCTCAGAGCATTCTGAGCAGTTTGAAAAAAAATGGTCTCCGATCACTATGTGATTCAACCAGTAGCTTTAACACACCCATGTTCTTAGTGCAGAATTAATCTCAGACCATTCTGAGCAGTTTGAAAAAAAAATTTTCTCCGATCACTTTATTGATTCAACCAGTAGCTTCAACACACCCATGTTCCTTAGTACAAAATTAATCTCAGAGCATTCTGAGCAGTTTGAAAAAAAAAATGTCTCCGATCACTTTATGATTCAACCAGTTGCTTCACACACCCATGTTCCTTAGTGCAGAATTAATCTCAGAGCATTCTGAGCAGTTTGAAAAAAAATTGTCTCCGATCACTATATGATTCAACCAGTAGCTTCACACACCCATGTTCCTTAGTACAGAATTAATCTCAGACCATTCTGAGCAGTTTGAAAAAAAATTGTCTCCGATCACAATGTGATTCAACCAGTAGCTTCAACACACCCATGTTCCTTAGTGCAGAATTAATCTCAGACCATTCGGAGCAGTTTGAAAAAAAAATTGTCTCCGATCACTATGTGATTCAACCAGTAGCTTCAACACACCCATGTTCCTTAGTGCAGAATTAATCTCAGAGCAATCTGAGCAATTTGAAAAAAAATTGTCTCCAATCACTATATGATTCAACCAGTAGCTTCAACACACCCATGTTCCTTAGTGCAAAATTAATCTCAGACCATTATGAGCAGTTTGAAAAAAAATTGTCTCCGATCACTATATGATTCAACCAGTAGCTTCAACACACCCATGTTCCTTAGTGCAGAATTAATCTCAGAGCATTCTGAGCACTTTGAAAAAAAATTGTCTCCGATCACTATATGATTCAACCATTAGCTTCAACACAGCCATGTTCCTTAGTACAAAATTAATCTCAGAGCATTCTGAGCAATTTGAAAAAAAATTGTCTCCGATCACGCTGACATTCAACCAGTAGCTTCAACACACCCATGTTCCTTAGTGCAGAATTAATCTCAGAGCATTCTGAGCAGTTTGAAAAAAAAAATTCTCTCCGATCACTATGTGATTCAACCATTATAATCAAAACAACCATGTTCATTAGTGAATAATTAATATAAGAGCATTATCAGAAGTTTGAAAAAAATTGTCTCCGATCACTATATGATTCAACCAGTTGCTTCACACACCCATGTTCCTTAGTGCAGAATTAATCTCAGAGCATTCTGAGCAGTTTGAAAAAAATTGTCTCCGATCACTATATGATTCAACCAGTAGCTTCACACACCCATGTTCCTTAGTACAGAATTAATCTCAGACCATTCGGAGCAGTTTGAAAAAAAATTGTCTCCGATCACAATGTGATTCAACCAGTAGCTTCAACACACCCATGTTCCTTAGTGCAAAATTAATCTCAGAGCATTCTGAGCAGTTTGAAAAAAAATTGTCTCCGATCACTATGTGATTCAACCAGTAGCTTCAACACACCCATGTTCCTTAGTGCAAAATTAATCTCGGAGCATTCTGAGCAGTTTGAAAAAATTTTGTCTCAGATCACTATATGATTCAACCAGTAGCTTCAACACACCCATGTTCCTTATTGCACTATTATTCTCAGAGCATTCTGAGCAGTTTGAAAAAAATTGTCTCCGATCACTATATGATTCAACCAGTAGCTTCAACACACCCATGTTCCTTAGTGCAGAATTAATCTCAGAGCATTCTGAGCAGTTTGAAGAAAAAAAATTGTCTCCGATCACGCTGACATTCAACCAGTAGCTTCACACACCCATGTTCCTTAGTGCAGAATTAATCTCGGAGCATTCTGAGCAGTTTGAAAAAAAAATTGTCTCCGATCACTACATGATTCAACCAGTAGCTTCAACACACCCATGTTCCTTAGTGCAGAATTAATCTCAGAGCATTCTGAGCAGTTTGAAAAAAAATTGTCTCCGATCACTATATGATTCAACCAGTAGCTTCACACACCCATGTTCCTTAGTACAGAATTAATCTCAGACCATTCGGAGCAGTTTGAAAAAAAATTGTCTCCGATCACAATGTGATTCAACCAGTAGCTTCAACACACCCATGTTCCTTAGTGCAAAATTAATCTCAGAGCATTCTGTGCAGTTTGAAAAAAATTGTCTCCGATCACTATGTGATTCAACCAGTAGCTTCAACACACCCATGTTCCTTAGTGCAAAATTAATCTCAGAGCATTCTGAGCAGTTTGAAAAAAAATGGTCTCCGATCACTATGTGATTCAACCAGTAGCTTTAACCCACCCATGTTCTTAGTGCAGAATTAATCTCAGTCCATTCTGAGCAGTTTGAAAAAAATTGTCTCCGATCACAATGTGATTCAACCAGTAGCTTCAACACACCCATGTTCCTTAGTGCAAAATTAATCTCAGAGCATTCTGAGCAGTTTGAAAAAAAATGGTCTCCGATCACTATGTGATTCAACCAGTAGCTTTAACCCACCCATGTTCTTAGTGCAGAATTAATCTCAGAGCATTCTGAGCAGTTTGAAAAAAAAATTTTCTCCGATCACTTTATTGATTCAACCAGTAGCTTCAACACACCCATGTTCCTTAGTACAAAATTAATCTCAGAGCATTCTGAGCAGTTTGAAAAAAAAAATGTCTCCGATCACTTTATGATTCAACCAGTAGCTTCAACACACCCATGTTCCTTAGTACAAAATTAATCTCAGAGCATTCTGAGCAGTTTGAAAAATAATTGTCTCCGATCAAGCGGACATTCAACCAGTAGCTTCAACACACCCATGTTCCTATGTGCAAAATAAATCTCAGAGCATTCTGAGCACTTTGAAAAAAATTTGTTTCCGATCACTATATGATTCAACCAGTAGCTTCAACACACCAATGTTCCTTAGTGCACAATTAATCTCAGAGCATTCTGAGCACTTTGAAAAAAAATTGTGTCCGATCACTTTATGATTCAACCAGTAGCTTCAACACACCCATGTTCCTTAGTGCAAAATTAATCTCGGAGCATTCTTAGCAGTTTGAAGAAAAAAAATTGTCTCCGATCACGCTGAAATTCAACCAGTAGCTTCAACACACCCATGTTCCTCAGTGCAGAATTAATCTCAGAGCATTCTGATCAGTTTGGAAAAAAATTGTCTCCGATCACTTTATGATTCAACCAGTAGCTTCAACACACCCATGTTCCTTAGTGCAAAATTAATCTCGGAGCATTCTTACCAGTTTGAAGAAAAAAAATTGTCTCCTATCACTATGTGATTCAACCAGTAGCTTCAACACACCCATGTTCCTTAGTACAAACTAATCTCAGAGCATTCTGATCAGTTTGGAAAAAAATTGTCTCCGATCACTATGTGATTCAACCAGTAGCTTCAACACACCCATGTTCCTTAGTACAAAATTAATCTCAGAGCATTCTGAGCAGTTTGAAAAAAATTGTCTCCTATCACGCTGAAATTCAACCAGTAGCTTCAACACACCCATGTTCCTTAGTGCAGAATAAATCTCAGAGCATTCTGAGCAGTTTGAAGAAAAAAAATTGTCTCCGATCACGCTGACATTCAACCAGTAGCTTCAACACACCCAATGTTCCTTAGTGCAAAATTAATCTCAGAGCATTCTGAGCAGTTTGAAAAAAAAATTGTCTCCGATCACTACATGATTCAACCAGTAGCTTCAACACACCCATGTTCCTTAATGCAGAATTAATCTCAGAGCCTTCTGAGCAGTTTGAAAAAAAAATTGTCTCCGATCACTATATGATTCAACCAGTAGCTTCAACACACCCATGTTCCTTAGTGCAGAATTAATCTCAGAGCATTCTGAGCACTTTGAAAAAAAATTGTCTCCGATCACTATATGATTCAACCATTAGCTTCAACACATCCATGTTCCTTAGTGCAGAATTAATCTCGGAGCATTCTGAGCAGTTTGAGAAAAAATTGTCTCCGATCACTATATGATTCAACCAGTTGCTTCACACACCCATGTTCCTTAGTGCAGAATTAATCTCAGAGCATTCGGAGCAGTTTGAAAAAAAATTGTCTCCGATCACTATATGATTCAACCAGTAGCTTCACACACCCATGTTCCTTAGTACAGAATTAATCTCAGACCATTCGGAGCAGTTTGAAAAAAAATTGTCTCCGATCACAATGTGATTCAACCAGTAGCTTCAACACACCCATGTTCCTTAGTGCAAAATTAATCTCAGAGCATTCTGTGCAGTTTGAAAAAAATTGTCTCCGATCACTATGTGATTCAACCAGTAGCTTCAACACACCCATGTTCCTTAGTGCAAAATTAATCTCAGAGCATTCTGAGCAGTTTGAAAAAAAATGGTCTCCGATCACTATGTGATTCAACCAGTAGCTTTAACCCACCCAATGTTCCTTAGTGCAGAATTAATCTCAGTCCATTCTGAGCAGTTTGAAAAAAAATTGTCTCCGATCACAATGTGATTCAACCAGTAGCTTCAACACACCCATGTTCCTTAGTGCAAAATTAATCTCAGAGCATTCTGAGCAGTTTGAAAAAAAATGGTCTCCGATCACTATGTGATTCAACCAGTAGCTTTAACCCACCCATGTTCTTAGTGCAGAATTAATCTCAGAGCATTCTGAGCAGTTTGAAAAAAAAATTGTTTCCGATCACTTTATTGATTCAACCAGTAGCTTCAACACACCCATGTTCCTTAGTACAAAATTAATCTCAGAGCATTCTGAGCAGTTTGAAAAAAAAAATGTCTCCGATCACTTTATGATTCAACCAGTTGCTTCACACACCCATGTTCCTTAGTGCAGAATTAATCTCAGAGCATTCGGAGCAGTTTGAAAAAAAATTGTCTCCGATCACTATATGATTCAACCAGTAGCTTCACACACCCATGTTCCTTAGTACAGAATTAATCTCAGACCATTCGGAGCAGTTTGAAAAAAAATTGTCTCCGATCACAATGTGATTCAACCAGTAGCTTCAACACACCCATGTTCCTTAGTGCAGAATTAATCTCAGAGCATTCTGTGCAGTTTGAAAAAAAATTGTCTCCGATCACTATATGATTCAACCAGTAGCTTCAACACACCCATGTTCCTTAGTGCAGAATTAATCTCAGAGCATTCTGAGCACTTTGAAAAAAAATTGTCTCCGATCACTATATGATTCAACCAGTAGCTTCAACACACCCATGTTCCTTAGTACAAAATTAATCTCAGAGCATTCTGAGCAGTTTGAAAAAAATTGTCTCCGATCACGCTGACATTCAACCAGTAGCTTCAACACACCCATGTTCCTTAGTGCAGAATTAATCTCAGAGCATTCTGAGCAGTTTGAAAAAAAATTGTCTCCGATCACTATATGATTCAACCAGTAGCTTCAACACACCCATGTTCCTTAGTGCAGAATTAATCTCAGAGCATTCGGAGCAGTTTGAAAAAAAATTGTCTCCGATCACTATATGATTCAACCAGTAGCTTCACACACCCATGTTCCTTAGTACAGAATTAATCTCAGAGCATTCGGAGCAGTTTGAAAAAAAATTGTCTCCGATCACTATATGATTCAACCAGTAGCTTCACACACCCATGTTCCTTAGTACAGAATTAATCTCAGAGCATTCGGAGCAGTTTGAAAAAAAATTGTCTCCGATCACAATGTGATTCAACCAGTAGCTTCAACACACCCATGTTCCTTAGTGCAGAATTAATCTCAGACCATTCTGAGCAGTTTGAAAAAAAAATTGTCTCCGATCACTATGTGATTCAACCAGTAGCTTCAACACAACCATGTTCCTTAGTGAAAAAAAAATCACACAGCATTCAGACCAGAACAAAAAAAATTGTCTCAGATCAAGATGTGATTCAAACAGTAGCTTCAACACACCCATGTTCCTTAGTGCAAAATTAATCTCAGAGCATTCTGAGCAGTTTGAAAAAATTGTCTCCGATCACTATGTGATTCAACCAGTAGCTTCAACACACCCATGTTCCTTAGTGCAAAATTAATCTCAGAGCATTCTGTGCAGTTTGAAAAAAATTGTCTCCGATCACTATGTGATTCAACCAGTAGCTTCAACACACCCATGTTCCTTAGTGCAAAATTAATCTCAGAGCATTCTGAGCAGTTTGAAAAAAATGGTCTCCGATCACTATGTGATTCAACCAGTAGCTTCAACACACCCATGTTCCTTAGTGCAGAATTAATCTCAGAGCATTCTGAGCAGTTTGAAAAAAAAAATGTCTGCGATCACTTTATGATTCAACCAGTAGCTTCAACACACCCATGTTCCTTAGTACAAAATTAATCTCAGAGCATTCTGAGCACTTTGAAAAAAATTTGTTTCCGATCACTATATGATTCAACCAGTAGCTTCAACACACCCATGTTCCTTAGTGCAGAATTAATCTCAGAGGATTCGGAGCAGTTTGAAAAAAATTGTCTCCGATCACTATATGATTCAACCAGTAGCTTCAACACACCCATGTTCCTTAGTGCAGAATTAATCTCAGAGCATTCTGAGCAGTTTGAAAAAAATTGTCTCCGATCACTATATGATTCAACCAGTAGCTTCAACACACCAATGTTCCTTAGTGCAAAATTAATCTCAGAGCATTCTGAGCAGTTTGAAAAAAAATTGTCTCCGATCACTTTATGATTCAACCAGTAGCTTCAACACACCCATGTTCCTTAGTGCAAAATTAATCTCAGAGCATTCTGAGCAGTTTGAANAAAATTGTCTCCGATCACTATATGATTCAACCAGTAGCTTCAACACACCCATGTTCCTTAGTGCAGAATTAATCTCAGAGCATTCTGAGCACTTTGAAAAAAAATTGTCTCCGATCACTATGTGATTCAACCAGTAGCTTCAACACACCCATGTTCCTTAGTGCAAAATTAATCTCAGAGCATTCTGAGCAGTTTGAAAAAAAATTGTCTCCGATCACTATGTGATTCAACCAGTAGCTTCAACACACCCATGTTCCTTAGTGCAGAATTAATCTCAGAGCATTCTGAGCAGTTTGAAAAAAATTGTCTCCGATCACTATGTGATTCAACCAGTAGCTTCAACACACCCATGTTCCTTAGTGCAAAATTAATCTCAGAGCATTCTGAGCAGTTTGAAAAAAATTGTCTCCGATCACTATATGATTCAACCAGTAGCTTCAACACACCCATGTTCCTTAGTGCAGAATTAATCTCAGAGCATTCTGAGCACTTTGAAAAAAGTGTCTCCGATCACTGTATGATTCAACCAGTAGCTTCAACACACCCATGTTCCTTAGTACAAAATTAATCTCAGAGCATTCTGAGCAGTTTGAAAAAAATTGTCTCCGATCACGCTGACATTCAACCAGTAGCTTCAACACACCCATGTTCCTTAGTGCAAAATTAATCTCAGAGCATTCTGAGCAGTTTGAAAAAAATTGTCTCCGATCACTATGTGATTCAACCAGTAGCTTCAACACACCCATGTTCCTTAGTGCAAAATTAATCTCAGAGCATTCTGAGCAGTTTGAAAAAAAATTGTCTCCGATCACTATATGATTCAACCAGTAGCTTCAACACACCCATGTTCCTTAGTGCAGAATTAATCTCAGAGCATTCTGAGCAGTTTGAAAAAAAATTGTCTCCGATCACTATATGATTCAACCAGTAGCTTCAACACACCCATGTTCCTTAGTGCAGAATTAATCTCAGAGCATTCTGAGCACTTTGAAAAAAAATTGTCTCCGATCACTATATGATTCAACCATTAGCTTCAACACACCCATGTTCCTTAGTACAAACATAATCTCAGAGCATTCTGATCAGTTTGGAAAAAAAATTGTCTCCGATCACGCTGACATTCAACCAGTAGCTTCAACACACCCATGTTCCTTAGTGCAGAATTAATCTCAAGTTTGAAAAAAATTGTCTCCGATCACGCTGACATTCAACACCAGTAGCAACACACCATGTTATTCTGAGCAGTTTTAAGAAAAAAATGTCTCCGATCACGATTACTTTCAACCAGTAGCTTCAACACACCCATGTTCCTTAGTGCAGAATTAATCTCAGAGCAATCTGAGCAATTTGAAAAAAAAATGTCTCCGATCACGCTGACATTCAACCAGTAGCTTCAACACACCCATGTTCCTTAGTGCAGAATTAATCTCAGAGCATTCTGAGCAGTTTGAAAAAAATTGTCTCCGATCACTTTATCATTCAACCAGTAGCTTCAACACACCCATGTTCCTTAGTGCAGAATTAATCTCAGAGCATTCTGAGCAGTTTGAAAAAAATTGTCTCCGATCACTATGTGATTCAACCAGTAGATACAACACACCCATGTTCCTTAGTGCAAAATTAATCTCAGAGCATTCTGAGCAGTTTGAAAAAAATTGTTTCCGATCACTATATGATTCAACCAGTAGCTTCAACACACCCATGTTCCTTAGTGCAGAATTAATCTCAGAGGATTCGGAGCAGTTTGAAAAAAAATTGTCTCCGATCAAGCGGACATTCAACCAGTAGCTTCAACACACCCATGTTCCTTAGTGCAAAATTAATCTCAGAGCATTCTGAGCAGTTTGAAAAAAATTGTCTCCGATCACTATATGATTCAACCAGTAGCTTCAACACACCCATTAACCTTAGTGCAAAATAAATCTCAGAGCATACTGAGAAGTTTGAAAAAAATAGTATCCGATCACAATTTGATTAAACCAGTAGGTTCAACACACACATGTACCTTAGTGCAGAATTAATCTCAGAGCATTCTGAGCAGTTTGAAAAAAATTGTCTCCGATCACTATATGATTCAACCAGTAGCTTCAACACATCCATGTTCCTTAGTGCAGAATTAATCTCGGAGCATTCTGAGCAGTTTGAAAAAAAATTGTCTCCGATCACTATATGATTCAACCAGTAGCTTCAACACACCCATGTTCCTTAGTGCAGAATTAATCTCAGAGCATTCTGAGCAGTTTGAAAAAAAATTGTCTCCGATCACTATATGATTCAACCAGTAGCTTCACACACCCATGTTCCTTAGTACAGAATTAATCTCAGACCATTCTGAGCAGTTTGAAAAAAAATTGTCTCCGATCACAATGTGATTCAACCAGTAGCTTCAACACACCCATGTTCCTTAGTGCAAAATTAATCTCAGAGCATTCTGTGCAGTTTGAAAAAAATTGTCTCCGATCACTATGTGATTCAACCAGTAGCTTCAACACACCCATGTTCCTTAGTGCAAAATTAATCTCAGAGCATTCTGAGCAGTTTGAAAAAAAATTGTCTCCGATCACTATGTGATTCAACCAGTAGCTTCAACACACCCATGTTCTTAGTGCAGAATTAATCTCAGACCATTCTGAGCAGTTTGAAAAAAAAATTTTCTCCGATCACTTTATTGATTCAACCAGTAGCTTCAACACACCCATGTTCCTTAGTACAAAATTAATCTCAGAGCATTCTGAGCAGTTTGAAAAAAAAATGTCTCCGATCACTTTATGATTCAACCAGTTGCTTCACACACCCATGTTCCTTAGTGCAGAATTAATCTCAGAGCATTCGGAGCAGTTTGAAAAAAAATTGTCTCCGATCACTATATGATTCAACCAGTAGCTTCACACACCCATGTTCCTTAGTACAGAATTAATCTCAGACCATTCGGAGCAGTTTGAAAAAAAATTGTCTCCGATCACAATGTGATTCAACCAGTAGCTTCAACACACCCATGTTCCTTAGTGCAGAATTAATCTCAGAGCAATCTGAGCAATTTGAAAAAAAATTGTCTCCGATCACTATATGATTCAACCAGTAGCTTCAACACACCCATGTTCCTTAGTGCAGAATTAATCTCAGAGCATTCTGAGCACTTTGAAAAAAAATTGTCTCCGATCACTATATGATTCAACCAGTAGCTTCAACACACCAATGTTCCTTAGTGCAGAATTAATCTCAGAGCATTCTGAGCAGTTTGAAAAAAATTGTCTCCGATCACTATATGATTCAACCAGTAGCTTCACACACCCATGTTCCTTAGTACAGAATTAATCTCAGACCATTCGGAGCAGTTTGAAAAAAAATTGTCTCCGATCACAATGTGATTCAACCAGTAGCTTCAACACACCCATGTTCCTTAGTGCAAAATTAATCTCAGAGCATTCTGTGCAGTTTGAAAAAAATTGTCTCCGATCACTATGTGATTCAACCAGTAGCTTCAACACACCCATGTTCCTTAGTGCAAAATTAATCTCAGAGCATTCTGAGCAGTTTGTTATAAATGTTGTGCGATCACTATGTGATTCAACCAGTAGCTTTAACCCACCCATGTTCTTAGTGCAGAATTAATCTCAGTCCATTCTGAGCAGTTTGAAAAAAAATTGTCTCCGATCACAATGTGATTCAACCAGTAGCTTCAACACACCCATGTTCCTTAGTGCAAAATTAATCTCAGAGCATTCTGAGCAGTTTGAAAAAAAATGGTCTCCGATCACTATGTGATTCAACCAGTAGCTTCAACACATCCATGTTCCTTAGTGCAGGATTAATCTCGGAGCATTCTGAGCAGTTTGAGAAAAAATTGTCTCCGATCACTATATGATTCAACCAGTAGCTTCAACACACCCATGTTCCTTAGTACAAAATTAATCTCAGAGCATTCTGAGCACTTTGAAAAAAATTTGTTTCCGATCACTATATGATTCAACCAGTAGCTTCAACACACCCATGTTCCTTAGTGCAAAATTAATCTCAGAGCATTGTGAGCACTTTGAAAAAAATTTGTCTCCGATCACTTTATGATTCAACCAGTAGCTTCAACACACCCATGTTCCTTAGTGCAAAATTAATCTCAGACCATTCGGAGCAGTTTGAAAAAAATTGTCTCCGATCACTGTGATTCTACCATTTGCTTCAACACACCCATGTTCCTTAGTGCAGAATTAATCTCAGAGCATTCTGAGCAGTTTGAAAAAATTGTCTCCGATCACTTTATGATTCAACCAGTAGCTTCAACACACCCATGTTCCTTAGTGCAGAATAAATCTCGGAGCATTCTTACCAGTTTTAAAAAAATTGTCTCCTATCACTATGTGATTCAACCAGTAGCTTCAACACACCCATGTTCCTTAGTACAAAATAATCTCAGAGCATTCTGATCAGTTTGGAAAAAAATTGTCTCCGATCACTATGTGATTCAACCAGTAGCTTCAACACACCCATGTTCCTTAGTACAAAATTAATCTCAGAGCATTCTGAGCAGTTTGAAAAAGAATTGTCTCCTATCACGCTGAAATTCAACCAGTAGCTTCAACACACCCATGTTCCTTAGTGCAGAATAAATCTCAGAGCATTCTGAGCAGTTTGAAGAAAAAAAATTGTCTCCGATCACGCTGACATTCAACCAGTAGCTTCAACACACCCAATGTTCCTTAGTGCAAAATTAATCTCAGAGCATTCTGAGCAGTTTGAAAAAAAAATTGTCTCCGATCACTACATGATTCAACCAGTAGCTTCAACACACCCATGTTCCTTAATGCAGAATTAATCTCAGAGCCTTCTGAGCAGTTTGAAAAAAAAATTGTCTCCGATCACTATATGATTCAACCAGTAGCTTCAACACACCCATGTTCCTTAGTGCAGAATTAATCTCAGAGCATTCTGAGCACTTTGAAAAAAAATTGTCTCCGATCACTATATGATTCAACCATTAGCTTCAACACAGCCATGTTCCTTAGTACAAAATTAATCTCAGAGCATTCTGAGCAGTTTGAAAAAAATTGTCTCCGATCACGCTGACATTCAACCAGTAGCTTCAACACACCCATGTTCCTTAGTGCAAAATTAATCTCAGAGCATTCTGAGCAGTTTGAAAAAAATTGTCTCCGATCACTATATGATTCAACCAGTTGCTTCACACGCCCATGTTCCTTAGTGCAGAATTAATCTCAGAGCAATCTGAGCAGTTTGAAAAAAAAATATCTCCGATCACGCTGACATTCAACCAGTAGCTTCAACACACCCATGTTCCTTAGTGCAGAATTAATCTCAGGGCAATCTGAGCAATTTGAATAAAAAATGTCTCCGATCACGCTGACATTCAACCAGTAGCTTCAACACACCCATGTTCGCTAGCGCAGAATTAATCTCAGAGCATTCTGAGCAGTTTGAAAAAAAAATTGTTTCCGATCACTTTATTGATTCAACCAGCAGCTTCAACACACCCATGTTCCTTAGTACAAACATAATCTCAGAGCATTCTGATCAGTTTGGAAAAAAATTGTCTCCGATCACTATGTGATTCAACCAGTAGCTTCAACACACCCATGTTCCTTAGTACAAAATTAATCTCGGAGCATTCTGAGCAGTTTGAAAAAGAATTGTCTCCTATCACGCTGACATTCAACCAGTAGCTTCAACACACCCATGTTCCTTAGTGCAGAATTAATCTCAGAGCATTCTGAGCAGTTTGAAAAAAATTGTCTCCGATCACTATATGATTCAACCAGTAGCTTCAACACACCAATGTTCCTTAGTGCAAAATTAATCTCAGAGCATTCTGAGCAGTTTGAAAAAAAATTGTCTCCGATCACTTTATGATTCAACCAGTAGCTTCAACACACCCATGTTCCTTAGTGCAGAATTAATCTCGGAGCATTCTTAGCAGTTTGAAGAAAAAAATTGTCTCCGATCACGCTGAAATTCAACCAGTAGCTTCAACACACCCATGTTCCTTAGTGCAGAATTAATCTCAGAGCATTCTGAGCAGTTTGGAAAAAATTGTCTCCGATCACGCTAACATTCAACCAGTAGCTTCAACACACCCATGTTCCTTAGTGCAGAATTAATCTCAGAGCAATCTGAGCAATTTGAAAAAAAAATGTCTCCGATCACGCTGACATTCAACCAGTAGCTTCAACACACCCATGTTCCTTAGTGCAGAATTAATCTCAGAGCATTCTGAGCAGTTTGAAAAAAATTGTCTCCGATCACGCTGACACTCAACCAGTAGCTTCAACACACCCATGTTCCTTAGTGCAAAATTAATCTCAGAGCATTCTGAGCAGTTTGAAAAAAAATTGTCTCCGATCACTATGTGATTCAACCAGTAGCTTCAACACACCCATGTTCCTTAGTACAAAATTAATCTCAGAGCATTCTGAGCAGTTTGAAAAAGAATTGTCTCCTATCACGCTGAAATTCAACCAGTAGCTTCAACACACCCATGTTCCTTAGTGCAGAATAAATCTCAGAGCATTCTGAGCAGTTTGAAGAAAAAAAATTGTCTCCGATCACGCTGACATTCAACCAGTAGCTTCAACACACCCAATGTTCCTTAGTGCAAAATTAATCTCAGAGCATTCTGAGCAGTTTGAAAAAAAAATTGTCTCCGATCACTACATGATTCAACCAGTAGCTTCAACACACCCATGTTCCTTAATGCAGAATTAATCTCAGAGCCTTCTGAGCAGTTTGAAAAAAAAATTGTCTCCGATCACTATATGATTCAACCAGTAGCTTCAACACACCCATGTTCCTTAGTGCAGAATTAATCTCAGAGCATTCTGAGCACTTTGAAAAAAAATTGTCTCCGATCACTATATGATTCAACCATTAGCTTCAACACAGCCATGTTCCTTAGTACAAAATTAATCTCAGAGCATTCTGAGCAGTTTGAAAAAAATTGTCTCCGATCACGCTGACATTCAACCAGTAGCTTCAACACACCTATGTTCCTTAGTGCAGAATTAATCTCAGAGCATTCTGAGCAGTTTGAAAAAAATTGTCTCCGATCACGCTGACATTCAACCAGTAGCTTCAACACACCCATGTTCCTTAGTGCAAAATTAATCTCAGAGCATTCTGAGCAGTTTGAAAAAAATTGTCTCCGATCACTATATGATTCAACCAGTTGCTTCACACGCCCATGTTCCTTAGTGCAGAATTAATCTCAGAGCAATCTGAGCAGTTTGAAAAAAAAATATCTCCGATCACGCTGACATTCAACCAGTAGCTTCAACACACCCATGTTCCTTAGTACAGAATTAATCTCAGACCATTCGGAGCAGTTTGAAAAAAAATTGTCTCCGATCACAATGTGATTCAACCAGTAGCTTCAACACACCCATGTTCCTTAATGCAGAATTAATCTCAGAGCCTTCTGAGCAGTTTGAAAAAAAAATTGTCTCCGATCACTATATGATTCAACCAGTAGCTTCAACACACCCATGTTCCTTAGTGCAGAATTAATCTCAGAGCATTCTGAGCACTTTGAAAAAAAATTGTCTCCGATCACTATATGATTCAACCAGTAGCTTCAACACAGCCATGTTCCTTAGTACAAAATTAATCTCAGAGCATTCTGAGCAGTTTGAAAAAAATTGTCTCCGATCACGCTGACATTCAACCAGTAGCTTCAACACACCTATGTTCCTTAGTGCAGAATTAATCTCAGAGCATTCTGAGCAGTTTGAAAAAAATTGTCTCCGATCACGCTGACATTCAACCAGTAGCTTCAACACACCCATGTTCCTTAGTGCAAAATTAATCTCAGAGCATTCTGAGCAGTTTGAAAAAAATTGTCTCCGATCACTATATGATTCAACCAGTTGCTTCACACGCCCATGTTCCTTAGTGCAGAATTAATCTCAGAGCAATCTGAGCAGTTTGAAAAAAAAATATCTCCGATCACGCTGACATTCAACCAGTAGCTTCAACACACCCATGTTCCTTAGTGCAGAATTAATCTCAGGGCAATCTGAGCAATTTGAATAAAAAATGTCTCCGATCACGCTGACATTCAACCAGTAGCTTCAACACACCCATGTTCCTTAGTGCAGAATTAATCTCAGAGCATTCTGAGCAGTTTGAAAAAAAAATTGTTTCCGATCACTTTATTGATTCAACCAGCAGCTTCAACACACCCATGTTCCTTAGTACAAACATAATCTCAGAGCATTCTGATCAGTTTGGAAAAAAATTGTCTCCGATCACTATGTGATTCAACCAGTAGCTTCAACACACCCATGTTCCTTAGTACAAAATTAATCTCAGAGCATTCTGAGCAGTTTGAAAAAGAATTGTCTCCTATCACGCTGACATTCAACCAGTAGCTTCAACACACCCATGTTCCTTAGTGCAGAATTAATCTCAGAGCATTCTGAGCAGTTTGAAAAAAATTGTCTCCGATCACTATATGATTCAACCAGTAGCTTCAACACACCAATGTTCCTTAGTGCAAAATTAATCTCAGAGCATTCTGAGCAGTTTGAAAAAAAATTGTCTCCGATCACTTTATGATTCAACCAGTAGCTTCAACACACCCATGTTCCTTAGTGCAGAATTAATCTCAGAGCATTCGGAGCAGTTTGAAGAAAAAAATTGTCTCCGATCACGCTGAAATTCAACCAGTAGCTTCAACACACCCATGTTCCTTAGTGCAGAATTAATCTCAGAGCATTCTGAGCAGTTTGGAAAAAATTGTCTCCGATCACGCTAACATTCAACCAGTAGCTTCAACACACCCATGTTCCTTAGTGCAGAATTAATCTCAGAGCAATCTGAGCAGTTTGGAAAAAAAATGTCTCCGATCACGCTGACATTCAACCAGTAGCTTCAACACACCCATGTTCCTTAGTGCAGAATTAATCTCAGAGCATTCTGAGCAGTTTGAAAAAAATTGTCTCCGATCACGCTGACACTCAACCAGTAGCTTCAACACACCCATGTTCCTTAGTGCAAAATTAATCTCAGAGCATTCTGAGCAGTTTGAAAAAAAATTGTCTCCGATCACTATGTGATTCAACCAGTAGCTTCAACACACCCATGTTCCTTAGTACAAAATTAATCTCAGAGCATTCTGAGCAGTTTGAAAAAGAATTGTCTCCTATCACGCTGAAATTCAACCAGTAGCTTCAACACACCCATGTTCCTTAGTGCAGAATTAATCTCAGAGCATTCTGAGCAGTTTGAAAAAAATTGTCTCCGATCACGCTGACATTCAACCAGTAGCTTCAACACACCCATGTTCCTTAGTGCAGAATTAATCTCAGAGCATTCGGAGCAGTTTGAAAAAAAAATTGTCTCCGATCACTATGTGATTCAACCAGTAGCTTCAACACACCCATGTTCCTTAGTGCACAATTAATCTCAGAGCATTCTGAGCAGTTTGAAAAAAATTGTCTCCGATCACTATATGATTCAACCAGTAGCTTGAACACACCCATGTTTCTTAGTGCAGAATTAATCTCAGAGCATTCTGAGCAGTTTGAAAAAAAATGTCTCCGATCACTATATGATTCAACCATTAGCTTCAACACACCCATGTTCCTTAGTACAAAATTAATCTCAGAGCATTCTGAGCAGTTTGAAAAAAATTGTCTCCGATCACGCTGACATTCAACCAGTAGCTTCAACACACCCATGTTCCTTAGTGCAGAATTAATCTCAGAGCATTCTGAGCAGTTTGAAAAAATTGTCTCCGATCACGCTAACATTCAACCAGTAGCTTCAACACACCCATGTTCCTTAGTGCAGAATTAATCTCAGAGCATTCTGAGCAGTTTGAAAAAATTGTCTCCGATCACTATGACATTCAACCAGTAGCTTCAACACACCCATGTTCCTTAGTACAAAATTAATCTCAGAGCATTCTGAGCAGTTTGAAAAAAAATTGTCTCCGATCACTATATGATTCAACCATTAGCTTCACATACCCATGTTCCTTAGTACAGAATTAATCTCAGAGCATTCTGAGCAGTTTGAAAAAAATTGTCTCCGATCACGCTGACATTCCACCCGGAGCGTCAACACACCCATGTTCCTTAGGGCAGAATTAATCTCCGAGGTTTCTGTGCTGTTTGATATATAAAATATCTCCGATCACGCTGACATTCAACCAGTAGCTTCAACACACCCATGTTCCTTAGTGCAAAATTAATCTCAGAGCATTCTGAGCAGTTTGAAAAAATTGTCTCCGATCACTATGTGATTCAACCAGTAGCTTCAACACACCCATGTTCCTTAGTGAAAAATTAATCTCAGAGCATTATGTGCTGTTTTAAAAAAATTGTCTCCGATCACTATGTGATTCAACCAGTAGCTTCAACACACCCATGTTCCTTAGTGCAACATTAATCTCAGAGCATTCTGAGCAGTTTGAAAAAATTTTCTCCGATCACTATATGATTCAACCAGTAGCTTCAACACACCCATGTTCCTTAGTGCAGAATTAATCTCAGAGCATTCTGAGCAGTTTGAAAAAAATTGTCTCCGATCACGCTGACATTCAACCAGTAGCTTCAACACACCCATGTTCCTTAGTGCAGAATTAATCTCAGAGCATTCTGAGCAGTTTGAAAAAAAATTGTCTCCGATCACGTTGAGATTCAACCAGTAGCTTCAACACACCCATGTTCCTTAGTGCAGAATTAATCTCAGAGCATTCTGAGCAGTTTGAAAAAAATTGTCTCCGATCACGCTGACATTCAACCAGTAGCTTCAACACACCCATGTTCCTTAGTGCAGAATTAATCTCAGAGCATTCTGAGCAGTTTGAAAAAAATTGTCTCCGATCACTATATGATTCAACCAGTAGCTTCAACACACCAATGTTCCTTAGTGCAAAATTAATCTCAGAGCATTCTGAGCAGTTTGAAAAAAATTGTCTCCGATCACTATATGATTCAACCAGTAGCTTCAACACACCCATGTTCCTTAGTGCAGAATTAATCTCAGAGCATTCTGAGCAGTTTGAAAAAAATTGTCTCCGATCACAATGTGATTCAATCAGTAGCTTCAACACACCCATGTTCCTTAGTACAGAATTAATCTCAGAGCATTCTGAGCAGTTTGAAAAAAATTGTCTCCGATCACGCTGACATTCAACCAGTAGCTTCAACACACCCATGTTCCTTAGTGCAGAATTAATCTCAGAGCATTCTGAGCAGTTTGAAAAAAAATTGTCTCCGATCACTATATGATTCAACCAGTAGCTTCAACACACCCATGTTCCTTAGTGCAGAATTAATCTCAGAGCATTCTGAGCACTTTGAAAAAAAATTGTCTCCGATCACTATATGATTCAACCAGTAGCTTCAACACACCCATGTTCCTTAGCGCAGAATTAATCTCAGAGCATTATCAGCAGTTTGAAAATTTTTGGCCTCAGACACGTTGAGATTCAACCAGTAGCTTCAACACACCCATGTTCCTTAGTGCAGAATTAATCTCAGAGCATTCTGAGCAGTTTGAAAAAAAATTGTCTCCGATCACTATGTGATTCAACCAGTAGCTTCAACACACCCATGTTCCTTAGTACAAAATTAATCTCAGAGCATTCTGAGCAGTTTGAAAAAAATTGTCTCCGATCACGCTGACATTCAACCAGTAGCTTCAACACACCCATGTTCCTTAGTGCAGAATTAATCTCAGAGCATTCTGAGCAGTTTGAAAAAAATTGTCTCCGATCACGCTGACATTCAACCAGTAGCTTCAACACACCCATGTTCCTTAGTGCAGAATTAATCTCAGAGCATTCTGAGCAGTTTGAAAAAAATTGTCTCCGATCACGCTGACATTCAACCAGTAGCTTCAACACACCCATGTTCCTTAGTGCAAAATTAATCTCAGAGCATTCTGAGCAGTTTGAAAAAAATTGTCTCCGATCACTATATGATTCAACCAGTTGCTTCACACGCCCATGTTCCTTAGTGCAGAATTAATCTCAGAGCAATCTGAGCAGTTTGAAAAAAAATATCTCCGATCACGCTGACATTCAACCAGTAGCTTCAACACACCCATGTTCCTTAGTGCAGAATTAATCTCAGAGCATTCTGAGCAGTTTGAAAAAAATTGTCTCCGATCACGCTGACATTCAACCAGTAGCTTCAACACACCCATGTTCCTTAGTGCAGAATTAATCTCAGAGCATTCTGAGCAGTTTGAAAAAAATTGTCTCCGATCACTATATGATTCAACCATTAGCTTCAACACACCCATGTTCCTTAGCGCAGAATTACTCTCAGAGCATTCTGAGCAGTTTAAACAAAATTGTCTACGTTCATGGTGTTATTCAACCAGTAGCTTCAACACACCCATGTTCCTTAGTGCAGAATTAATCTCAGAGCATTCTGAGCAGTTTGAAAAAAATTGTCTCCGATCACTATGACATTCAACCAGTAGCTTAAACACACCCATGTTCGTAGTGCAGAAATAAACTCAGAGCATTCTGAGCAGATTGAAAAAAAATAGTCTCCGATCACTACATGATTCAACCAGTAGCTTCAACACACCCATGTTCCTTAGTACAAAATTAATCTCAGAGCATTCTGAGCAGTTTGAAAAAAATTGTCTCCGATCACGCTGACATTCAACCAGTAGCTTCAACACACCCATGTTCCTTAGTGCAGAATTAATCTCAGAGCATTCTGAGCAGTTTGAAAAAAATTGTCTCCGATCACTATATGATTCAACCAGTAGCTTCAACACACCAATGTTCCTTAGTGCAGAATTAATCTCAGAGCATTCTGAGCAGTTTGAAAAAAATTGTCTCCGATCACTATATGATTCAACCAGTAGCTTCAACACACCCATGTTCCTTAGTGCAGAATTAATCTCAGAGCATTCTGAGCAGTTTGAAAAAAATTTGTCTCCGATCACTATATGATTCAACCAGTAGCTTCACACACCCATGTTCCTTAGTGCAGAATTAATCTCAGAGCATTCTGAGCAGTTTGAAAAAATTGTCTCCGATCACTATGTGATTCAACCAGTAGCTTCAACACACCCATGTTCCCTAGCGCAGAATTAATCTCAGAGCATTCTGAGCAGTTTGAAAAATAATTGTCTCCGATCACAATGTGATTCAACCAGTAGCTTCAACACACCCATGTTCCTTAGTGCAAAATTAATCTCAGAGCATTCTGAGCAGTTTGAAAAAAAATGGTCTCCGATCACTATGTGATTCAACCAGTAGCTTTAACCCACCCATGTTCTTAGTGCAGAATTAATCTCAGAGCATTCTGAGCAGTTTGAAAAAAAATTTTTCTCCGATCACTTTATTGATTCAACCAGTAGCTTCAACACACCCATGTTCCTTAGTACAAAATTAATCTCAGAGCATTCTGAGCAGTTTGAAAAAAAAATGTCTCCGATCACTTTATGATTCAACCAGTAGCTTCAACACACCCATGTTCCTTAGTACAAAATTAATCTCAGAGCATTCTGAGCAGTTTGAAAAATAATTGTCTCCGATCAAGCGGACATTCAACCAGTAGCTTCAACACACCCATGTTCCTATGTGCAAAATAAATCTCAGAGCATTCTGAGCACTTTGAAAAAAATTTGTTTCCGATCACTATATGATTCAACCAGTAGCTTCAACACACCAATGTTCCTTAGTGCACAATTAATCTCAGAGCATTCTGAGCAGTTTGAAAAAAATTGTGTCCGATCACTTTATGATTCAACCAGTAGCTTCAACACACCCATGTTCCTTAGTGCAAAATTAATCTCGGAGCATTCTTAGCAGTTTGAAGAAAAAAAATTGTCTCCGATCACGCTGAAATTCAACCAGTAGCTTCAACACACCCATGTTCCTCAGTGCAGAATTAATCTCAGAGCATTCTGATCAGTTTGGAAAAAAATTGTCTCCGATCACTTTATGATTCAACCAGTAGCTTCAACACACCCATGTTCCTTAGTGCAAAATTAATCTCGGAGCATTCTTACCAGTTTGAAGAAAAAAAATTGTCTCCTATCACTATGTGATTCAACCAGTAGCTTCAACACACCCATGTTCCTTAGTACAAACTAATCTCAGAGCATTCTGATCAGTTTGGAAAAAAATTGTCTCCGATCACTATGTGATTCAACCAGTAGCTTCAACACACCCATGTTCCTTAGTACAAAATTAATCTCAGAGCATTCTGAGCAGTTTGAAAAAGAATTGTCTCCTATCACGCTGAAATTCAACCAGTAGCTTCAACACACCCATGTTCCTTAGTGCAGAATAAATCTCAGAGCATTCTGAGCAGTTTGAAGAAAAAAAATTGTCTCCGATCACGCTGACATTCAACCAGTAGCTTCAACACACCCAATGTTCCTTAGTGCAAAATTAATCTCAGAGCATTCTGAGCAGTTTGAAAAAAAAATTGTCTCCGATCACTACATGATTCAACCAGTAGCTTCAACACACCCATGTTCCTTAATGCAGAATTAATCTCAGAGCCTTCTGAGCAGTTTGAAAAAAAAATTGTCTCCGATCACTACATGATTCAACCAGTAGCTTCAACACACCCATGTTCTTAGTGCAGAATTAATCTCAGAGCAATCTGAGCAGTTTGAAAAAAATTTTCTCTCCAATCACTTTATGATTCAACCAGTAGCTTCAACACACCCATGTTCCTTAGTGCAGAATTAATCTCAGAGCATTCTGAGCAGTTTGAAAAAAAATTGTCTCCGATCACTTTATGATTCAACCAGTAGCTTCAACACACCCATGTTTCTTAGTGCAGAATTAATCTCAGAGCATTCTGAGCAGTTTGAAAAAAATTGTCTCCGATCACGCTGACATTCAACCAGTAGCTTCAACACACCCATGTTCCTTAGTGCAGAATTAATCTCAGAGCATTCTGAGCAGTTTGAAAAAATTGTCTCCGATCACGCTGACATTCAACCAGTAGCTTCAACACACCCATGTTCCTTAGTGCAGAATTAATCTCAGAGCATTCTGAGCAGTTTGAAAAAAAAATTGTCTCCGATCACTATGTGATTCAACCAGTAGCTTCAACACAACCATGTTCCTTAGTGCAGAATTAATCTCAGAGCATTCTGAGCAGTTTGAAAAAAATTGTCTCCGATCACGGTGACATTCAACCTTTCGCTTTAACACACCCATGTTCCTTAGTGCAAAATTAATCTCAGAGCATTCTGAGCAGTTTGAAAAAAAATTGTCTCCGATCACTATATGATTCAACCCCTTGCTTCACACACCCATGTTCCTTAGTGCAGAATTAATCTCAGAGCAATCTGAGCAGTTTGAAAAAAAAAATGTCTCCGATCACGCTGACATTCAACCAGTAGCTTCAACACACCCATGTTCCTTAGTGCAGAATTAATCTCAGAGCATTCTGAGCAGTTTGAAAAAAATTGTCTCCGATCACGCTGACATTCAACCAGTAGCTTCAACACACCTATGTTCCTTAGTGCAGAATTAATCTCAGAGCATTCTGAGCAGTTTGAAAAAAATTGTCTCCGATCACGCTGACATTCAACCAGTAGCTTCAACACACCCATGTTCCTTAGTGCAAAATTAATCTCAGAGCATTCTGAGCAGTTTGAAAAAAATTGTCTCCGATCACTATATGATTCAACCAGTTGCTTCACACGCCCATGTTCCTTAGTGCAGAATTAATCTCAGAGCAATCTGAGCAGTTTGAAAAAAAAATATCTCCGATCACGCTGACATTCAACCAGTAGCTTCAACACACCCATGTTCCTTAGTGCAGAATTAATCTCAGGGCAATCTGAGCAATTTGAATAAAAAATGTCTCCGATCACGCTGACATTCAACCAGTAGCTTCAACACACCCATGTTCGCTAGCGCAGAATTAATCTCAGAGCATTCTGAGCAGTTTGAAAAAAAAATTGTTTCCGATCACTTTATTGATTCAACCAGCAGCTTCAACACACCCATGTTCCTTAGTACAAACATAATCTCAGAGCATTCTGATCAGTTTGGAAAAAAATTGTCTCCGATCACTATGTGATTCAACCAGTAGCTTCAACACACCCATGTTCCTTAGTACAAAATTAATCTCAGAGCATTCTGAGCAGTTTGAAAAAGAATTGTCTCCTATCACGCTGACATTCAACCAGTAGCTTCAACACACCCATGTTCCTTAGTGCAGAATTAATCTCAGAGCATTCTGAGCAGTTTGAAAAAAATTGTCTCCGATCACTATATGATTCAACCAGTAGCTTCAACACACCAATGTTCCTTAGTGCAAAATTAATCTCAGAGCATTCTGAGCAGTTTGAAAAAAAATTGTCTCCGATCACTTTATGATTCAACCAGTAGCTTCAACACACCCATGTTCCTTAGTGCAGAATTAATCTCGGAGCATTCTTAGCAGTTTGAAGAAAAAAATTGTCTCCGATCACGCTGAAATTCAACCAGTAGCTTCAACACACCCATGTTCCTTAGTGCAGAATTAATCTCAGAGCATTCTGAGCAGTTTGGAAAAAATTGTCTCCGATCACGCTAACATTCAACCAGTAGCTTCAACACACCCATGTTCCTTAGTGCAGAATTAATCTCAGAGCAATCTGAGCAATTTGAAAAAAAAATGTCTCCGATCACGCTGACATTCAACCAGTAGCTTCAACACACCCATGTTCCTTAGTGCAGAATTAATCTCAGAGCATTCTGAGCAGTTTGAAAAAAATTGTCTCCGATCACGCTGACACTCAACCAGTAGCTTCAACACACCCATGTTCCTTAGTGCAAAATTAATCTCAGAGCATTCTGAGCAGTTTGAAAAAAAATTGTCTCCGATCACTGTATGATTCAACCAGTAGCTTCAACACACCCATGTTCCTTAGTGCAGAATTAATCTCAGAGCATTCTGAGCACTTCAAAAAAAAAATTGTCTCCGATCACTGTATGATTCAACCAGTAGCTTCAACACACCCATGTTCCTTAGTACAAAATTAATCTCAGAGCATTCTGAGCAGTTTGAAAAAAATTGTCTCCGATCACGCTGACATTCAACCAGTAGCTTCAACACACCCATGTTCCTTAGTGCAGAATTAATCTCAGAGCATTCTGAGCAGTTTGAAAAAAAATTGTCTCCGATCACTTTATAATTCAACCAGTTGCTTCACACACCCATGTTCCTTAGTGCAGAATTAATCTCAGACCATTCGGAGCAGTTTGAAAAAAAAATTGTCTCCGATCACTATATGATTCAACCAGTAGCTTCAACACACCCATGTTCCTTAGCGCAGAATTAATCTCAGAGCATTATCAGCAGTTTGAAAATTTTTTGCCTCAGACACGTTGAGATTCAACCAGTAGCTTCAACTCATCCATGTTCCTTAGTACAAAATTAATCTCAGAGCATTCTGAGCAGTTTGAAAAAAAATTGTCTCCGATCACTATGTGATTCAACCAGTAGCTTCAACACACCCATGTTCCTTAGTGCAGAATTAATCTCAGACCATTCTGAGCAGTTTGAAAAAAAAATTGTCTCCGATCACTATATGATTCAACCAGTAGCTTCAACACACCCATGTTCCTTAGCGCAGAATTAATCTCAGAGCATTATCAGCAGTTTGAAAATTTTTTGCCTCAGACACGTTGAGATTCAAGCAGTAGCTTCAACTCATCCATGTTCCTTAG
This sequence comes from Plazaster borealis, assembly GCA_021014325.1. Classification (NCBI taxonomy): domain Eukaryota; kingdom Metazoa; phylum Echinodermata; class Asteroidea; order Forcipulatida; family Labidiasteridae; genus Plazaster; species Plazaster borealis. The sequence goes on along the minus strand of CM037457.1, from coordinate 9,833,299 downwards.
TACAAAATTAATCTCAGAGCATTCTGAGCAGTTTGAAAAAAAATTGTCTCCGATCACTATGTGATTCAACCAGTAGCTTCAACACACCCATGTTCTTAGTGCAGAATTAATCTCAGAGCATTCTGAGCAGTTTGAAAAAAAATTGTCTCCGATCACTATATGATTCAACCAGTAGCTTCAACACACCCATGTTCCTTAGTGCAGAATTAATCTCAGAGCATTCTGATCAGTTTGGAAAAAAATTGTCTCCGATCACGCTGAGATTCAACCAGTAGCTTCAACACACCCATGTTCCTTAGTACAAACTAATCTCAGAGCATTCTGATCAGTTTGGAAAAAAATTGTCTCCGATCACTATGTGATTCAACCAGTAGCTTCAACACACCCATGTTCCTTAGTGCAGAATTAATCTCAGAGCATTCTGAGCAGTTTGAAAAAAATTGTCTCCGATCACGCTGACATTCAACCAGTAGCTTCAACACACCCATGTTCCTTAGTGCAGAATTAATCTCAGAGCATTCTGAGCAGTTTGAAAAAAATTGTCTCCGATCACGCTGACATTCAACCAGTAGCTTCAACACACCCATGTTCCTTAGTGCAAAATTAATCTCAGAGCATTCTGAGCAGTTTGAAAAAGCATTGTCTCCGATCACTATATGATTCAACCAGTGGCTCAACACACCCATGTTCCTTAGTGCAGAATTAATCTCAGAGCATTCTGAGCAGTTTGAAAAAAATTGTCTCCGATCACTGACATTCAACCAGTAGCTTCAACACACCCATGTTCCTTAGTGCAGAATTAATCTCAGAGCATTCTGAGCAGTTTGAAAAAAAAATTGTCTCCGATCACTATGTGATTCAACCAGTAGCTTCAACACACCCATGTTCCTTAGTGCAGAATTAATCTCAGAGCATTCTGAGCAGTTTGAAAAAAAATTGTCTCCGATCACTATATGATTCAACCAGTAGCTTCAACACACCCATGTTCCTTAGTGCAGAATTAATCTCAGAGCATTCTGAGCAGTTTGAAAAAAATTGTCTCCGATCACGCTGACATTCAACCAGTAGCTTCAACACACCCATGTTCCTTAGTGCAGAATTAATCTCAGAGCCTTCTGTGCATTTTGTAATTTTATTGTATCCGATCACTTTATGATTCAACCAGTAGCTTCAACACACCCATGTTCCTTAGTGCAGAATTAATCTCAGAGCATTCTGAGCAGTTTGAAAAAAATTGTCTCCGATCACGCTGACATTCAACCAGTAGCTTCAACACACCCATGTTCCTTAGTGCAGAATTAATCTCAGAGCATTCTGAGCAGTTTGAAAAAAAAATTGTCTCCGATCACTATGTGATTCAACCAGTAGCTTCAACACACCCATGTTCCTTAGTGCAGAATTAATCTCAGAGCATTCTGAGCAGTTTGAAAAAAATTGTCTCCGATCACGCTGACATTCAACCAGTAGCTTCAACACACCCATGTTCCTTAGTGCAGAATTAATCTCAGAGCATTCTGAGCAGTTTGAAAAAAATTGTCTCCGATCACTATATGATTCAACCAGTAGCTTCAACACACCAATGTTCCTTAGTGCAGAATTAATCTCAGAGCATTCTGAGCAGTTTGAAAAAATTGTCTCCGATCACGCTGACATTCAACCAGTAGCTTCAACACACCCATGTTCCTTAGTGCAGAATTAATCTCAGAGCATTCTGAGCAGTTTGAAAAAAATTGTCTCCGATCACTATATGATTCAACCAGTAGCTTCAACACACCCATGTTCCTTAGTGCAGAATTAATCTCAGAGCATTCTGAGCAGTTTGAAAAAATTGTCTCCGATCACTATAACATTCAACCAGTAGCTTCAACACACCCATGTTCCTTAGTGCAGAATTAATCTCAGAGCATTCTGATCAGTTTGCAAAAAAATTTTCTCCGATCACGATCTGATTCAACCAGTAGCTTCAACACACCCATGTTCCTTAGTGCAGAATTAATCTCAGAGCAATCTGAGCAGTTTGAAAAAATTGTCTCCGATCACGATGTGATTCAACCAGTAGCTTCAACACACCCATGTTCCTTAGTGCAGAATTAATCTCAGAGCATTCTGAGCAGTTTGAAAAAAATTGTCTCCGATCACTATATGATTCAACCAGTAGCTTCAACACACCAATGTTCCTTAGTGCAAAATTAATCTCAGAGCATTCTGAGCAGTTTGAAAAAAATTGTCTCCGATCACTATATGATTCAACCATTAGCTTCAACACACCCATGTTCCTTAGTGCAGAATTAATCTCAGAGCACTCTGAGCAGTTTGAAAAAATTGTCTCCGATCACTATATGATTCAACCAGTAGCTTCAACACACCCATGTTCCTTAGTACAGAATTAATCTCAGAGCATTCTGAGCAGTTTGAAAAAATTGTCTCCGATCACTATGTGATTCAACCAGTAGCTTCAACACACCCATGTTCCTTAGTGCAGAATTAATCTCAGAGCATTCTGAGCAGTTTGAAAAAATTGTCTCCGATCACTATATGATTCAACCAGTAGCTTCAACACACCCATGGTCCTTAGTGCAGAATTAATCTCAGAGCATTCTGAGCAGTTTGAAAAAATTGTCTCCGATCACTATATGATTCAACCATTAGCTTCAACACAGCCATGTTCCTTAGTACAAAATTAATCTCAGAGCATTCTGAGCAGTTTGAAAAAAATTGTCTCCGATCACTATGTGATTCAACCAGTAGCTTCAACACACCCATGTTCCTTAGTGCAGAATTAATCTCAGAGCATTCTGAGCAGTTTGAAAAAAAATTGTCTCCGATCACTATGTGATTCAACCAGTAGCTTCAACACACCCATGTTCCTTAGTGCAAAATTAATCTCAGAGCATTCTGAGCAGTTTGAAAAAAATTGTCTCCGATCACTATGTGATTCAACCAGTAGCTTCAACACACCCATGTTCCTTAGTGCAGAATTAATCTCAGAGCATTCTGAGCAGTTTGAAAAAAAAATTGTCTCCGATCACTATGTGATTCAACCAGTAGCTTCAACACACCCATGTTCCTTAGTGCAGAATTAATCTCAGAGCATTCTGAGCAGTTTGAAAAAAATTGTCTCCGATCACTATGTGATTCAACCAGTAGCTTCAACACACCCATGTTCCTTAGTACAAAATTAATCTCAGAGCTTTCTGAGCAGTTTGAAAAAAATTGTCTCCGATCACTATTTGATTCAACCAGTAGCTTCAACACACCCATGTTCCTTAGTGCAGAATTAATCTCAGAGCATTCTGAGCAGTTTGAAAAAAATTGTCTCCGATCACGCTGACATTCAACCAGTAGCTTCAACACACCCATGTTCCTTAGTGCAGAATTAATCTCAGAGCATTCTGAGCAGTTTGAAAAAAATTGTCTCCGATCACGCTGACATTCAACCAGTAGCTTCAACACACCCATGTTCCTTAGTGCAAAATTAATCTCAGAGCATTCTGAGCAGTTTGAAAAAAAATTGTCTCCGATCACTATATGATTCAACCAGTAGCTTCAACACACCCATGTTCCTTAGTGCAGAATTAATCTCAGAGCATTCTGAGCAGTTTGAAAAAAAATTGTCTCCGATCACTATATGATTCAACCAGTAGCTTCAACACACCCATGTTCCTTAGTACAGAATTAATCTCAGAGCATTCTGAGCAGTTTGAAAAAAAATTGTCTCCGATCACTATGTGATTCAACCAGTAGCTTCAACACACCCATGTTCCTTAGTGCAGAATTAATCTCAGAGCATTCTGAGCAGTTTGAAAAAAATTGTCTCCGATCACTATATGATTCAACCAGTAGCTTCAACACACCCATGTTCCTTAGTGCAGAATTAATCTCAGAGCATTCTGAGCACTTTGAAAAAAAATTGTCTCCGATCACTCTGAGATTCAACCAGTTGCTTCACACGCCCATGTTCCTTAGTGCAGAATTAATCTCAGAGCATTCTGAGCAGTTTGAAAAAAAATTCTCTCCGATCACTATATGATTCAACCAGTAGCTTCAACACATCCATGTTCCTTAGTGCAGAATTAATCTCGGAGCATTCTTTGCATTTTTATAAATTCTGGTCTCCGATCACTACATGATTCAACCAGTAGCTTCAACACACCCATGTTCCTGAGCGCAGAATTAATCTCAGAGCATTAGGTGAATTTTGAAAAAAATTGTCTCCGATCACTATATGATTCAACCAGTAGCTTCACACACCCATGTTCCTTAGTACAGAATTAATCTCAGAGCATTCGGAGCAGTTTGAAAAAAAATTGTCTCCGATCACAATGTGATTCAACCAGTAGCTTCAACACACCCATGTTCCTTAGTGCAAAATTAATCTCAGAGCATTCTGAGCAGTTTGAAAAAAATTGTCTCCGATCACTATGTGATTCAACCAGTAGCTTCAACACACCCATGTTCCTTAGTGCAAAATTAATCTCAGAGCATTCTGAGCAGTTTGAAAAAAAATTGTCTCCGATCACTATGTGATTCAACCAGTAGCTTTAACCCACCCATGTTCTTAGTGCAGAATTAATCTCAGAGCATTCTGAGCAGTTTGAAAAAAAAATTGTCTCCGATCACTTTATGATTCAACCAGTAGCTTCAACACACCCATGTTCCTTAGTACAAAATTAATCTCAGAGCATTCTGAGCAGTTTGAAAAAAATTGTCTCCGATCACTTTATGATTCAACCAGTAGCTTCAACACACCCATGTTCCTTAGTACAAAATTAATCTCAGAGCATTCTGAGCAGTTTGAAAAATAATTGTCTCCGATCAAGCGGACATTCAACCAGTAGCTTCAACACACCCATGTTCCTATGTGCAAAATAAATCTCAGAGCATTCTGAGCACTTTGAAAAAAATTTGTTTCCGATCACTATATGATTCAACCAGTAGCTTCAACACACCAATGTTCCTTAGTGCACAATTAATCTCAGAGCATTCTGAGCAGTTTGAAAAAAAAAATGTCTCCGATCACTTTATGATTCAACCAGTAGCTTCAACACACCCATGTTCCTTAGTACAAAATTAATCTCAGAGCATTCTGAGCAGTTTGAAAAAAATTGTCTCCAAACTCGCTGAGATTGAACCAGTAGCTTCAACACACCCATGTTCCTTAGTGCAGAATTAATCTCAGAGCATTCTGAGCAGTTTGAAAAAAATTGTCTCCGATCACTATGTGATTCAACCAGTAGCTTCAACACACCCATGTTCCTTAGTGCAAAATTAATCTCAGAGCATTCTGAGCAGTTTGAAAAAAATTGTCTCCGATCACTATGTGATTCAACCAGTAGCTTCAACACACCCATGTTCCTTAGTACAAAATTAATCTCAGAGCATTCTGAGCAGTTTGAAAAAAAATTGTCTCCGATCACTATGTGATTCAACCAGTAGCTTCAACACACCCATGTTCCTTAGTGCAGAATTAATCTCAGAGCATTCTGAGCAGTTTGAAAAAAATTGTCTCCGATCACGCTGACATTCAACCAGTAGCTTCAACACACCCATGTTCCTTAGTGCAAAATTAATCTCAGAGCATTCTGAGCAGTTTGAAGAAAAAAATTGTCTCCGATCACGCTGACATTCAACCAGTAGCTTCAACACACCCATGTTCCTTAGTGCAAAATTAATCTCAGAGCATTCTGAGCAGTTTGAAAAAAATTGTCTCCGATCACTACATGACATGATTCAACCAGTAGCTTCAACACACCCATGTTCCTTAGTGCAGAATTAATCTCAGAGCATTCTGAGCAGTTTGAAAAAAAAATTGTCTCCGATCACTTTATGATTCAACCAGTAGCTTCAACACACCCATGTTCCTTAGTGCAGAATTAATCTCAGAGCATTCTGAGCAGTTTGAAAAAAAATTGTCTCCGATCACTTTATGATTCAACCAGTAGCTTCAACACACCCATGTTTCTTAGTGCAGAATTAATCTCAGAGCATTCTGAGCAGTTTGAAAAAAATTGTCTCCGATCACGCTGACATTCAACCAGTAGCTTCAACACACCCATGTTCCTTAGTGCAGAATTAATCTCAGAGCATTCTGAGCAGTTTAAACAAAATTGTCTCCGATCACGCTGACATTCAACCAGTAGCTTCAACACACCCATGTTCCTTAGTGCAGAATTAATCTCAGAGCATTCTGAGCAGTTTGAAAAAAATTGTCTCCGATCACGCTGACATTCAACCAGTAGCTTCAACACACCCATGTTCCTTAGTGCAGAATTAATCTCAGAGCATTCTGAGCAGTTTGAAAAAAAAATTGTCTCCGATCACTATGTGATTCAACCAGTAGCTTCAACACACCCATGTTCCTTAGTGCAGAATTAATCTCAGAGCATTCTGAGCAGTTTGAAAAAAATTGTCTCCGATCACGCTGACATTCAACCAGTAGCTTTAACACACCCATGTTCCTTAGTGCAAAATTAATCTCAGAGCATTCTGAGCAGTTTGAAAAAAAATTGTCTCCGATCACTATATGATTCAACCAGTTGCTTCACACACCCATGTTCCTTAGTGCAGAATTAATCTCAGAGCAATCTGAGCAGTTTGAAAAAAAAATGTCTCCGATCACGCTGACATTCAACCAGTAGCTTCAACACACCCATGTTCCTTAGTGCAGAATTAATCTCAGAGCAATCTGAGCAGTTTGAAAAAAATTGTCTCCGATCACGCTGACATTCAACCAGTAGCTTCAACACACCTATGTTCCTTAGTGCAGAATTAATCTCAGAGCATTCTGAGCAGTTTGAAAAAAATTGTCTCCGATCACGCTGACATTCAACCAGTAGCTTCAACACACCCATGTTCCTTAGTGCAAAATTAATCTCAGAGCATTCTGAGCAGTTTGAAAAAAATTGTCTCCGATCACTATATGATTCAACCAGTTGCTTCACACGCCCATGTTCCTTAGTGCAGAATTAATCTCAGAGCAATCTGAGCAGTTTGAAAAAAAAATGTCTCCGATCACGCTGACATTCAACCAGTAGCTTCAACACACCCATGTTCCTTAGTGCAGAATTAATCTCAGGGCAATCTGAGCAATTTGAATAAAAAATGTCTCCGATCACGCTGACATTCAACCAGTAGCTTCAACACACCCATGTTCGCTAGCGCAGAATTAATCTCAGAGCATTCTGAGCAGTTTGAAAAAAATTGTTTCCGATCACTTTATTGATTCAACCAGCAGCTTCAACACACCCATGTTCCTTAGTACAAACATAATCTCAGAGCATTCTGATCAGTTTGGAAAAAAATTGTCTCCGATCACTATGTGATTCAACCAGTAGCTTCAACACACCCATGTTCCTTAGTACAAAATTAATCTCGGAGCATTCTGAGCAGTTTGAAAAAGAATTGTCTCCGATCACGCTGACATTCAACCAGTAGCTTCAACACACCCATGTTCCTTAGTGCAGAATTAATCTCAGAGCATTCTGAGCAGTTTGAAAAAAATTGTCTCCGATCACTATATGATTCAACCAGTAGCTTCAACACACCAATGTTCCTTAGTGCAAAATTAATCTCAGAGCATTCTGAGCAGTTTGAAAAAAAATTGTCTCCGATCACTTTATGATTCAACCAGTAGCTTCAACACACCCATGTTCCTTAGTGCAGAATTAATCTCGGAGCATTCTTAGCAGTTTGAAGAAAAAAATTGTCTCCGATCACGCTGAAATTCAACCAGTAGCTTCAACACACCCATGTTCCTTAGTGCAGAATTAATCTCAGAGCATTCTGAGCAGTTTGGAAAAAATTGTCTCCGATCACGCTAACATTCAACCAGTAGCTTCAACACACCCATGTTCCTTAGTGCAGAATTAATCTCAGAGCATTCTGAGCAGTTTGAAAAAAATTGTCTCCGATCACGCTGACATTCAACCAGTAGCTTCAACACACCCATGTTCCTTAGTGCAAAATTAATCTCAGAGCATTCTGAGCAGTTTGAAAAAATTTGTCTCCGATCACGCTGACATTCAACCAGTAGCTTCAACACACCCATGTTCCTTAGTGCAGAATTAATCTCAGAGCATTCTGAGCAGTTTGAATAAAAAATGTCTCCGATCACGCTGACATTCAACCAGTAGCTTCAACACACCCATGTTCCTTAGTACAAAATTAATCTCAGAGCATTCTGAGCAGTTTGAAAAAAATTGTCTCCGATCACGCTGACATTCAACCAGTAGCTTCAACACACCCATGTTCCTTAGTGCAAAATTAATCTCAGAGCATTCTGAGCAGTTTGAAATAAAATTGTCTCCGATCACTGTATGATTCAACCAGTAGCTTCAACACACCCATGTTCCTTAGTGCAGAATTAATCTCAGAGCATTCTGAGCAGTTTTAATAAAAAATTGTCTCCGATCACTGTATGATTCAACCAGTAGCTTCAACACACCCATGTTCCTTAGTCCAAAATTAATCTCAGAGCATTCTGAGCAGTTTGTAAAAAATTGTCTCCGATCACGCTGACATTCAACCAGTAGACACAACACACCCCTGTTCCTTAGTGCAGTATTTATATGAGTGCATTGTGTGGAGTTTGAATTAAAATTTTATCCGATCTCTTTTTTATTCAACGAGTAGCTTCAACACACCCATGTTCCTTAGTGCATTATTAATCTCAGACCATTATGAGCAGTTTGAAAAAAAATTGTCTCCGATCACTATATGATTCAACCAGTAGCTTCAACACACCCATGTTCCTTAGTGCAGAATTAATCTCAGAGCATTCTGAGCAGTTTGAAAAAAATTGTCTCAGATCACGCTGAAATTCAACCAGTAGCTTCAACACATCCATGTTACTTAGTGCAAAATTAATCTCAGAGCATTCTGTGCAGTTTGAAAAAAATTGTCTCCGATCACTATGTGATTCAACCAGTAGCTTCAACACACCCATGTTCCTTAGTGCAGAATTAATCTCAGAGCATTCTGAGCAGTTTGAAAAAAAAATTGTCTCCGATCACTATATGATTCAACCAGTAGCTTCAACACACCCATGTTCCTTAGTGCAGAATTAATCTCAGAGCATTCTGAGCAGTTTGAAAAAAAAATTGTCTCAGACACGTTGAGATTCAACCAGTAGCTTCAACTCATCCATGTTCCTTAGTACAAAATTAATCTCAGAGCATTCTGAGCAGTTTGAAAAAAAATTGTCTCCGATCACTATGTGATTCAACCAGTAGCTTCAACACACCCATGTTCCTTAGTGCAGAATTAATCTCAGAGCATTCTGAGCAGTTTGAAAAAAAATTGTCTCCGATCACTATGTGATTCAACCAGTAGCTTTAACCCACCCATGTTCTTAGTGCAGAATTAATCTCAGAGCATTCTGAGCAGTTTGAAAAAAAAATTGTCTCCGATCACTTTATGATTCAACCAGTAGCTTCAACACACCCATGTTCCTTAGTACAAAATTAATTTCAGAGCATTCTGATCAGTTTGGAAAAAAATTGTCTCCGATCACTATGTGATTCAACCAGTAGCTTCAACACACCCATGTTCCTTAGTACAAAATTAATCTCAGAGCATTCTGAGCAGTTTGAAAAAAATTGTCTCCGATCACGCTGACATTCAACCAGTAGCTTCAACACACCCATGTTCCTTAGTGCAGAATTAATCTCAGAGCAATCTGAGCAATTTGAAAAAAAATTGTCTCCGATCACGCTGAGATTCAACCAGTAGCTTCAACACACCCATGTTCCTTAGTGCAGAATTAATCTCAGAGCATTCTGAGCAGTTTGAAAAAAATTGTCTCCGATCACGCTGACATTCAACCAGTAGCTTCAACACACCCATGTTCCTTAGTGCAGAATTAATCTCAGGGCAATCTGAGCAATTTGAATAAAAAATTGTCTCCGATCACTATATGATTCAACCAGTAGCTTCACACACCCATGTTCCTTAGTGCAGAATTAATCTCAGAGCATTCTGAGCAGTTTGAAAAAAATTGTCTCCGATCACGCTGACATTCAACCAGTAGCTTCAACACACCCATGTTCCTTAGTGCAGAATTAATCTCAGAGCATTCTGAGCAGTTTGAAAAAAATTGTCTCCGATCACGCTGACATTCAACCAGTAGCTTCAACACACCCATGTTCCTTAGTGCAGAATTAATCTCAGAGCATTATCATCAGTTTGAAAAAATTGTCTCAGACACGTTGAGATTCAACCAGCAGGTTCAGCACACCCATGTTCCTTAGTGCAGAATTAATCTCAGAGCATTCTGAGCAGTTTGAAAAAAAATTGTCTCCGATCACTTTATGATTCAACCAGTAGCTTCAACACACCCATGTTCCTTAGTGCAGAATTAATCTCAGAGCATTCTGAGCACTTCGAAAAAAAATTGTCTCCGGTCACTATATGATTCAACCAGTTGCTTCACACACCCATGTTCCTTAGTGCAGAATTAATCTCAGAGCAATCTGAGCAGTTTGAAAAAAAAATTGTCTCCGATCACGCTGACATTCAACCAGTAGCTTCAACACACCCATGTTCCTTAGCGCAGAATTAATCTCAGAGCATTCTGAGCAGTTTAAACAAAATTGTCTCCGATCACGATGACATTCAACCAGTAGCTTCAACACACCCATGTTCCTTAGGGCAGAATTAATCTCAGAGCATTCTGAGCAGTTTGAAAAAAAATTGTCTCCGATCACTTTATAATTCAACCAGTTGCTTCACACACCCATGTTCCTTAGTGCAGAATTAATCTCAGACCATTCTGAGCAGTTTGAAAAAAAAAATTGTCTCCGATCACTATATGATTCAACCAGTAGCTTCAACACACCCATGTTCCTTAGCGCAGAATTAATCTCAGAGCATTATCAGCAGTTTGAAAAAATTGTCTCCGATCACGTTGAGATTCAAGCAGTAGCTTCAACTCATCCATGTTCCTTAGTACAAAATTAATCTCAGAGCATTCTGAGCAGTTTGAAAAAAAATTGTCTCCGATCACTATGTGATTCAACCAGTAGCTTCAACACACCCATGTTCCTTAGTGCAGAATTAATCTCAGACCATTCGGAGCAGTTTGAAAAAAAAATTGTCTCCGATCACTATATGATTCAACCAGTAGCTTCAACACACCCATGTTCCTTAGCGCAGAATTAATCTCAGAGCATTATCAGCAGTTTGAAAATTTTTTGCCTCAGACACGTTGAGATTCAACCAGTAGCTTCAACTCATCCATGTTCCTTAGTACAAAATTAATCTCAGAGCATTCTGAGCAGTTTGAAAAAAAATTGTCTCCGATCACTATGTGATTCAACCAGTAGCTTCAACACACCCATGTTCTTAGTGCAGAATTAATCTCAGAGCATTCTGAGCAGTTTGAAAAAAAATTGTCTCCGATCACTATGTGATTCAACCAGTAGCTTTAACCCACCCATGTTCTTAGTGCAGAATTAATCTCAGAGCATTCTGAGCAGTTTGAAAAAAAAATTGTCTCCGATCACTATGTGATTCAACCAGTAGCTTCAAAAATTTCTCCGATCATTTATGATTCAACCAGTAGCTTCAACACACCCATGTTCCTTAGTGCAGAATTAATCTCAGAGCATTCTGATCAGTTTGGAAAAAAATTGTCTCCGATCACTATGTGATTCAACCAGTAGCTTCAACACACCCATGTTCCTTAGTACAAAATTAATCTCAGAGCATTCTGAGCAGTTTGAAAAAAATTGTCTCCGATCACGCTGACATTCAACCAGTAGCTTCAACACACCCATGTTCCTTAGTGCAGAATTAATCTCAGAGCAATCTGAGCAACTTGAAAAAAAAATTGTCTCCGATCACGCTGAGATTCAACCAGTAGCTTCAACACACCCATGTTCCTTAGTGCAGAATTAATCTCAGAGCATTCTGAGCAGTTTGAAAAAAATTGTCTCCGATCACGCTGACATTCAACCAGTAGCTTCAACACACCCATGTTCCTTAGTGCAAAATTAATCTCAGAGCATTCTGAGCAGTTTGAAAAAAATTGTCTCCGATCACTATATGATTCAACCAGTTGCTTCACACGCCCATGTTCCTTAGTGCAGAATTAATCTCAGAGCAATCTGAGCAGTTTGAAAAAAAATGTCTCCGATCACGCTGACATTCAACCAGTAGCTTCAACACACCCATGTTCCTTAGTGCAGAATTAATCTCAGAGCGTTCTGAGCAGTTTGAAAAAAATTGTCTCCGATCACGCTGACATTCAACCAGTAGCTTCAACACACCCATGTTCCTTAGTGCAAAATTAATCTCAGAGCATTGTGAGCAGTTTGAAAAAAAATTGTCTCCGATCACTATATGATTCAACCAGTAGCTTCAACACACCCATGTTCCTTAGCGCAGAATTAATCTCAGAGCATTCTGAGCAGTTTAAACAAAATTGTCTCCGATCACGCTGACATTCAACCAGTAGCTTCAACACACCCATGTTCCTTAGTGCAGAATTAATCTCAGAGCATTCGGAGCAGTTTGAAAAAAAAATTGTCTCCGATCACTATGTGATTCAACCAGTAGCTTCAACACACCCATGTTCCTTAGTGCAGAATTAATCTCAGAGCAATCTGAGCAATTTGAAAAAAAATTGTCTCCGATCACTATATGATTCAACCAGTAGCTTCAACACACCCATGTTCCTTAGTACAAAATTAATCTCAGAGCATTCTGAGCAGTTTGAAAAAAATTGTCTCCGATCACGCTGACATTCAACCAGTAGCTTCAACACACCCATGTTCCTTGTGCAGAATTAATCTCAGAGCATTCTGAGCAGTTTGAAAAAAAATTCTCTCCGATCACTACATGATTCAACCAGTATCTTCAACACATCCATGTTCCTTAGTGCAGAATTAATCTCGGAGCATTCTGAGCAGTTTGAGAAAAAATTGTCTCCGATCACTATATGATTCAACCAGTTGCTTCACACACCCATGTTCCTATGTGCAAAATTAATCTCAGACCATTATGAGCAGTTTGAAAAAATTGTCACCGATCACTATATGATTCAACCAGTAGCTTCAACACACCCATGTTCCTTAGTGCAGAATTAATCTCAGAGCATTCTGAGCAGTTTGAAAAAAATTGTCTCCGATCACGCTGACATTCAACCAGTAGCTTCAACACACCCATGTTCCTTAGTGCAAAATTAATCTCAGAGCATTCTGAGCAGTTTGAAAAAAATTGTCTCCGATCACTATGTGATTCAACCAGTAGCTTCAACACACCCATGTTCCTTAGTGCAGAATTAATCTCAGACCATTCTGAGCAGTTTGAAAAAATGGTCTCCGATCACGCTGACATTCAACCAGTAGCTTCAACACACCCATGTTCCTTAGTGCAGAATTAATCTCAGAGCATTCTGAGCAGTTTGAAAAAAAAATTGTCTCCGATCACTTGACATTCAACCAGTAGCTTCAACACACCCATGTTCCTTAGTACAGAATTAATCTCAGAGCATTATGAGCAGTTTGAAAAAATTGTCTCCGATCACTCTAAGATTCAACCAGTAGCTTCAACACACCCATGTTCCTTAGTGCAGAATTAATCTCAGAGCATTCTGAGCAGTTTGAAAAAAATTGTCTCCGATCACTGTATGATTCAACCAGTAGCTTCAACACACCAATGTTCCTTAGTGCAAAATTAATCTCAGAGCATTCTGAGCACTTTGAAAAAAAATTGTCTCCGATCACTTTATGATTCAACCAGTAGCTTCAACACACCCATGTTCCTTAGTGCAGAATTAATCTCAGAGCATTCTTTGCACTTCATAAAAAAAATTGTCTCCGATCACTGTATGATTCAACCAGTAGCTTCAACACACCCATGTTCCTTAGTTCATAATTAATCTCAGAGCATTCTGAGCATTTTGAAAAATAATTGTCTCCGATCACGCTGAAATTCAACCAGTAGCTTCAACACACCCATGTTCCTTAGTGCAGAATTAATCTCAGAGCATTCTGAGCAGTTTGGAAAAAATTGTCTCCGATCACTTTATGATTCAACCAGTAGCTTCAACACACCCATGTTCCTTAGTGCAGAATTAATCTCAGACCATTCTGAGCAGTTTGAAAAAAAAATTGTCTCCGATCACTATATGATTCAACCAGTAGCTTCAACACACCCATGTTCCTTAGTACAAACTAATCTCAGAGCATTATCAGCAGTTTGAAAAAAATTGTCTCCGATCACTATGAGATTCAACCAGTAGCTTCAACACATCCATGTTCCTTAGTACAAAATTAATCACCCAGCCTTCTGAGCATTTTGAAAAAAAAATTGTCTCCTATCACTATCATATTCAACCAGTAGCTTCAACACACCCATGTTCCTTAGTGCATAATTAATCTCAGAGCATTCTGATCAGTTTGAAAAAAAATTGTCTCCGATCACTATGTGATTCAACCAGTAGCTTCAACACACCCATGTTCCTTAGTGCAGAATTAATCTCAGAGCATTATCAGCAGTTTGAAAATAAATTGACTCCGATCACTACATGATTCAACCAGTAGCTTCAACACATCCATGTTCCTTAATGCAGAATTAATCTCAGAGCATTCTGATCAGTTTGGAAAAAAATTTGTCTCCGATCACTATGTGATTCAACCAGTAGCTTCAACACACCCATGTTCTTAGTGCAGAATTAATCTCAGAGCATTCTGAGCAGTTTGAAAAAAAATTGTCTCCGATCACTATATGATTCAACCAGTAGCTTCAACACACCCATGTTCCTCAGTGCAGAATTAATCTCAGAGCATTCTGATCAGTTTGGAAAAAAATTGTCTCCGATCACTTTATGATTCAACCAGTAGCTTCAACACACCCATGTTCCTCAGTGCAGAATTAATCTGAGAGCATTCTGATCAGTTTGGAAAAAAATTGTCTCCGATCACGCTGACATTCAACCAGTAGCTTCAACACACCCATGTTCGCTAGCGCAAAATTAATCTCAGAGCATTCTGAGCAGTTTGAAAAAAATTGTCTCCGATCACGCTGACATTCAACCAGTAGCTTCAACACACCCATGTTCCTTAGTGCAGAATTAATCTCAGAGCAATCTGAGCAGTTTGAAAAAAAAATATCTCCGATCACGCTGACATTCAACCAGTAGCTTCAACACACCCATGTTCCTTAGTGCAGAATTAATCTCAGAGCATTCTGAGCAGTTTGAAAAAAATTGTCTCCGATCACGCTGACATTCAACCAGTAGCTTCAACACACCCATGTTCCTTAGTGCAAAATTAATCTCAGAGCATTCTGAGCAGTTTGAAAAAAATTGTCTCCGATCACTATATGATTCAACCAGTTGCTTCACACGCCCATGTTCCTTAGTGCAGAATTAATCTCAGAGCAATCTGAGCAGTTTGAAGAAAAAAATGTCTCCGATCACGCTGACATTCAACCAGTAGCTTCAACACACCCATGTTCCTTAGTGCAGAATTAATCTCAGAGCAATCTGAGCAGTTTGAAAAAAATTGTCTCCGATCACTCTTACATTCAACCAGTAGCTTCAACACACCAATGTTCCTTAGTGCAGAATTAATCTCAGAGCATTCTGAGCAGTTTGAAAAAAATTGCCTCCGATCACGCTGAGATTCAACCAGTAGCTTCAACACACCCATGTTCCTTAGTGCAGAATTAATCTCAGAGCATTGTGAGCAGTTTGAAAAAAAATTGTCTCCGATCACTTTATGATTCAACCAGTAGCTTCAACACACCCATGTTCCTTAGTGCAGAATTAATCTCAGAGCATTCTGAGCACTTTGAAAAAAAATTGTCTCCGATCACGCTGACATTCAACCAGTAGCTTCAACACACCCATGTTCCTTAGTGCAGAATTAATCTCAGAGCAATCTGAGCAGTTTGAAAAAAAAATGTCTCCGATCACGATGACATTCAACCAGTAGCTTCAACACACCCATGTTCCTTAGGGCAGAATTAATCTCAGAGCAATCTGAGCAGTTTGAAAAAAAAATTGTCTCCGATCACGTTGAGATTCAACCAGTAGCTTCAACACACCCATGTTCCTTAGCGCAGAATTAATCTCAGAGCGTTCTGAGCAGTTTAAACAAAATTGTCTCCGATCACTATATGAGTCAACCAGTAGCTTCAACATACCCATGTTCCTTAGTGCAAAATTAATCTCAGAGCATTCTGAGCAGTTTGAAAAAATTGTCTCCGATCACTGACATTCAACCAGTAGCTTCAACCCACCCTGTTCCTTTGTGCATAATTAATCTCAGACCATTATGAGCAGTTTGAAAAAAAATTGTCTCCGATCACTATATGATTCAACCAGTAGCTTCAACACACCCATGTTCCTTAGTGCAGAATTAATCTCAGAGCATTCTGAGCACTTTGAAAAAAAATTGTCTCCGATCACTACATGATTCAACCATTAGCTTCAACACAGCCATGTTCCTTAGTACAAAATTAATCTCAGAGCATTCTGAGCAGTTTGAAAAAAATTGTCTCCGATCACGCTGACATTCAACCAGTAGCTTCAACACACCCATGTTCATTGTGCAGAATTAATCTCAGAGCATTCTGAGCAGTTTGAAAAAAAATTGTCTCCGATCACTATATGATTCAACCAGTAGCTTCAACACATCCATGTTCCTTAGTGCAGAATTAATCTCGGAGCATTCTGAGCAGTTTGAAAAAAATTGTCTCCGATCACGCTGACATTCAACCAGTAGCTTTAACACACCCATGTTCCTTGTGCAGAATTAATCTCAGAGCATTATCAGCAGTTTGAAAATTTTTGGCCTCAGACACGTTGAGATTCAACCAGTAGCTTCAACACACCCATGTTCCTTAGTGCAAAATTAATCTCAGAGCATTCTGAGCAGTTTGAAAAAAATTGTCTCCGATCACTGTATGATTCAACCAGTAGCTTCAACACACCCATGTTCCTTAGTACAAAATTAATCTCAGAGCATTCTGAGCAGTTTGAAAAAAAAATTGTCTCCGATCACGCTGACATTCAACCAGTAGCTTCAACACACCCATGTTCTTAGTGCAGAATTAATCTCAGAGCAATCTGAGCAATTTGAAAAAAAATTGTCTCCGATCACGCTGACATTCAACCAGTAGCTTCAACACACCCATGTTCCTTAGTGCAGAATTAATCTCAGAGCATTCTGAGCAGTTTGAAAAAAATTGTCTCCGATCACTATCACACTAAACCAGTAGCTTCAACACACCCATGTTCCTTAGTGCAACATTAATCTCAGAGCATTCTGAGCAGTTTGAAAAAATTGTCTCCGATCACTGTATGATTCAACCAGTAGCTTCAACACACCCATGTTCCTTAGTGCAGAATTAATCTCAGAGCATTCTGAGCAGTTTGAAAAAAATTGTCTCCGATCACGCTGATATTGAATCAGTAGCTTCAGCACACCCATGTTTCTTATTACAAAATAAATCTCAGAGCATTCTGAGCACTTTGAAAAAAATTTGTCTCCGATCACGCTGACATTCAACCAGTAGCTTCAGCACACCCATGTTCCTTAGTGCAGAATTAATCTCAGAGCATTCTGAGCAGTTTGAAAAAAAAATTGTCTCCGATCACTATATGATTCAACCAGTAGCTTCAACACACCCATGTTCCTTAGCGCAGAATTAATCTCAGAGCATTCTGAGCAGTTTAAACAAAATTGTCTCCGATCACGCTGACATTCAACCAGTAGCTTCAACACACCCATGTTCCTTAGTGCAGAATTAATCTCAGACCATTCGGAGCAGTTTGAAAAAAAAATTGTCTCCGATCACTATGTGATTCAACCAGTAGCTTCAACACACCCATGTTCCTTAGTGCACAATTAATCTCAGAGCAATCTGAGCAATTTGAAAAAAAATTGTCTCCGATCACTATATGATTCAACCAGTAGCTTCAACACAGCCATGTTCCTTAGTACAAAATTAATCTCAGAGCATTCTGAGCAGTTTGAAAAAAATTGTCTCCGATCACGCTGACATTCAACCAGTAGCTTCAACACACCCATGTTCATTGTGCAGAATTAATCTCAGAGCATTCTGAGCAGTTTGAAAAAATTGTCTCCGATCACTATTTGTTTAAACCAGTATCTTAAACACACCCATGTTCCTTAGTGCAGAATTAATCTCAGAGCATTCTGAGCAGTTTGAGAAAGAATTGTCTCCGATCACTATGAAATTCAACCATTTGCTTCAACACACCCATGTTCCTTAGTGCAGAATTAATCTCAGAGCATTCTGAGCAGTTTGAAAAAAATTGTCTCCGATCACTATGACATTCAACCTGTTGCTTAACACACCCATGCTTCTTAGTACAGAATTAATCTCAGAGCATTCTGAGCAGTTTGAAAAAAAAATTGTCTCCGATCACTACATGATTCAACCAGTAGCTTCAACACACCCATGTTCCTTAATGCAAAATTAATCTCAGAGCATTCTGAGCAGTTTGAAAAAAAAATGTCTCCGATCACTACATGATTCAACCAGTAGCTTCAACACACCCATGTTCCTTAGTGCAAAATTAATCTCAGAGCATTCTGAGCAGTTTGAAAAAAAAAGGTCTCCGATCCCTATGTGATTCAACCCGGAGCTGTAACCCACCCCTGTTCTTAGTGCAGAATTAATCTCAGAGCAGTCTGAGCAGTTTGAAAAAAAATTTTCTCCGATCACTTTATTGATTCAACCAGTAGCTTCAACACACCCATGTTCCTTAGTGCAGAATTAATCTCAGAGCATTGTGAGCAGTTTGAAAAAAAATTGTCTCCGATCACGCTGACATTCAACCAGTAGCTTCAACACACCCATGTTCCTTAGTACAAAATTAATCTCAGAGCATTCTGAGCAGTTTGAAAAATAATTGTCTCCGATCAAGCGGACATTCAACCAGTAGCTTCAACACACCAATGTTCCTTAGTGCACAATTAATCTCAGAGCATTGTGAGCACTTTGAAAAAAAATTGTGTCCGATCACTATATGATTCAACCAGTAGCTTCAACACACCAATGTTCCTTAGTGCACAATTAATCTCAGAGCATTCTGAGCACTTTGAAAAAAAATTGTGTCCGATCACTTTATGATTCAACCAGTAGCTTCAACACACCCATGTTCCTTAGTGCAAAATAAATCTCAGAGCATTCTGAGCAGTTTGAAAAAAAAAATGTCTCCGATCACGCTTAAATTCAACCAGTAGCTTCAACACACCCATGTTCCTCAGTGCAGAATTAATCTCAGAGCATTCTGATCAGTTTGTAAAAAAATTGTCTCCGATCACTTTATGATTCAACCAGTAGCTTCAACACACCCATGTTCCTTAGTGCAAAATTAATCTCGGAGCTTTCTGTGCTGTTTGAAGAAAAAAATTTGTCTCCTATCACTATGTGATTCAACCAGTAGCTTCAACACACCCATGTTCCTTAGTACAAACTAATCTCAGAGCATTCTGAGCAGTTTGAAAAAAATTGTCTCCGATCACTATGTGATTCAACCAGTAGCTTCAACACACCCATGTTCCTTAGTACAAAATTAATCTCAGAGCATTCTGAGCAGTTTGAAAAAGAATTGTCTCCTATCACGCTGAAATTCAACCAGTAGCTTCAACACACCCATGTTCCTTAGTGCAGAATAAATCTCAGAGCATTCTGAGCAGTTTGAAGAAAAAAAATTGTCTCCGATCACGCTGACATTCAACCAGTAGCTTCAACACACCCAATGTTCCTTAGTGCAAAATTAATCTCAGAGCATTCTGAGCAGTTTGAAAAAAAAATTGTCTCCGATCACTACATGATTCAACCAGTAGCTTCAACACACCCATGTTCCTTAATGCAGAATTAATCTCAGAGCCTTCTGAGCAGTTTGAAAAAAAAATTGTCTCCGATCACTACATGATTCAACCAGTAGCTTCAACACACCCATGTTCTTAGTGCAGAATTAATCTCAGAGCAATCTGAGCAGTTTGAAAAAAAATTTCTCTCCGATCACTTTATGATTCAACCAGTAGCTTCAACACACCCATGTTTCTTAGTGCAGAATTAATCTTAGAGCATTCTGAGCAGTTTGAAAAAAAATTGTCTCCGATCACTTTATGATTCAACCAGTAGCTTCAAACACACCCATGTTTCTTAGTGCAGAATTAATCTCAGAGCATTGTGAGCAGTTTGAAAAAAATTGTCTCCGATCACGCTGACATTCAACCAGTAGCTTCAACACACCCATGTTCCTTAGTGCAGAATTAATCTCAGAGCATTCTGAGCAGTTTAAACAAAATTGTCTCCGATCATGCTGACATTCAACCAGTAGCTTCAACACACCCATGTTCCTTAGTGCAGAATTAATCTCAGAGCATTCTGAGCAGTTTGAAAAAAATTGTCTCCGATCACGCTGACATTCAACCAGTAGCTTCAACACACCCATGTTCCTTAGTGCAGAATTAATCTCAGAGCATTCTGAGCAGTTTGAAAAAAAAATTGTCTCCGATCACTATGTGATTCAACCAGTAGCTTCAACACACCCATGTTCCTTAGTGCAGAATTAATCTCAGAGCATTCTGAGCAGTTTGAAAAAAATTGTCTCCGATCACGCTGACATTCAACCAGTAGCTTTAACACACCCATGTTCCTTAGTGCAAAATTAATCTCAGAGCATTCTGAGCAGTTTGAAAAAAAATTGTCTCCGATCACTATATGATTCAACCCCTTGCTTCACACACCCATGTTCCTTAGTGCAGAATTAATCTCAGAGCAATCTGTGCAGTTTGAAAAAAAAAATGTCTCCGATCACGCTGACATTCAACCAGTAGCTTCAACACACCCATGTTCCTTAGTGCAGAATTAATCTCAGAGCAATCTGAGCAGTTTGAAAAAAATTGTCTCCGATCACTTTATTGATTCAACCAGTAGCTTCAACACACCTATGTTCCTTAGTGCAGAATTAATCTCAGAGCATTCTGAGCAGTTTGAAAAAAATTTTCTCCGATCACGCTGACATTCAACCAGTAGCTTCAACACACCCATGTTCCTTAGTGCAAAATTAATCTCAGAGCATTCTGAGCAGTTTGAAAAAAATTGTCTCCGATCACTATATGATTCAACCAGTTGCTTCACACGCCCATGTTCCTTAGTGCAGAATTAATCTCAGAGCAATCTGAGCAGTTTGAAAAAAAAATGTCTCCGATCACGCTGACATTCAACCAGTAGCTTCAACACACCCATGTTCCTTAGTGCAGAATTAATCTCAGGGCAATCTGAGCAATTTGAATAAAAAATGTCTCCGATCACGCTGACATTCAACCAGTAGCTTCAACACACCCATGTTCGCTAGCGCAGAATTAATCTCAGAGCATTCTGAGCAGTTTGAAAAAAAAATTGTTTCCGATCACTTTATTGATTCAACCAGCAGCTTCAACACACCCATGTTCCTTAGTACAAACATAATCTCAGAGCATTCTGATCAGTTTGGAAAAAAATTGTCTCCGATCACTATATGATTCAACCAGTAGCTTCAACACACCCATGTTCCTTAGTACAAAATTAATCTCGGAGCATTCTGAGCAGTTTGAAAAAGAATTGTCTCCTATCACGCTGACATTCAACCAGTAGCTTCAACACACCCATGTTCCTTAGTGCAGAATTAATCTCAGAGCATTCTGAGCAGTTTGAAAAAAATTGTCTCCGATCACTATATGATTCAACCAGTAGCTTCAACACACCAATGTTCCTTAGTGCAAAATTAATCTCAGAGTATTCTGAGCACTTTGAAAAAAAATTGTCTCCGATCACTTTATGATTCAACCAGTAGCTTCAACACACCCATGTTCCTTAGTACAAAATTAATCTCAGAGCATTCTGAGCAGTTTGAAAAAAATTGTCTCCGATCACGCTGACATTCAACCAGTAGCTTCAACACACCCATGTTCCTTAGTGCAGAAAAAATCTCAGAGCATTCTGAGCAGTTTGAAAAAAAAATTGTCTCCGATCACTTTATGATTCAACCAGTAGCTTCAACACACCCATGTTCCTTAGTGCAGAATTAATCTCAGAGCAATCTGAGCAATTTGAAAAAAAAATGTCTCCGATCACGCTGACATTCAACCAGTAGCTTCAACACACCCATGTTCCTTAGTGCAGAATTAATCTCAGAGCATTCTGAGCAGTTTGAAAAAAATTGTCTCCGATCACGCTGACACTCAACCAGTAGCTTCAACACACCCATGTTCCTTAGTGCAAAATTAATCTCAGAGCATTCTGAGCAGTTTGAAAAAAAATTGTCTCCGATCACTGTATGATTCAACCAGTAGCTTCAACACACCCATGTTCCTTAGTGCAGAATTAATCTCAGAGCATTCTGAGCACTTCAAAAAAAAAATTGTCTCCGATCACTGTATGATTCAACCAGTAGCTTCAACACACCCATGTTCCTTAGTACAAAATTAATCTCAGAGCATTCTGAGCAGTTTGAAAAAAATTGTCTCCGATCACGCTGACATTCAACCAGTAGCTTCAACACACCCATGTTCCTTAGTGCAGAATTAATCTCAGAGCAATCTGAGCAGTTTGAAAAAAATTGTCTCCGATCACTTTATTGTTCCTTAGTGCAGAATTAATCTCTCAGACCATTCAAGTTTGAAAAAAAAAAAATCTCCGATGATTCAACCAGTAGCTTTAACACACCCATGTTCCTTAGTGCAAAATTAATCTCAGAGCATTCTGAGCAGTTTGAAAAAAAATTGTCTCCGATCACTATGTGATTCAACCAGTAGCTTCAACACACCCATGTTCCTTAGTGCAGAATTAATCTCAGAGCATTCTGAGCAGTTTGAAAAAAAATTGTCTCCGATCACTTTATGATTCAACCAGTAGCTTCAACACACCCATGTTTCTTAGTGAAGAATTAATCTCAGAGCATTCTGAGCAGTTTGAAAAAAAATTGTCTCCGATCACTATGTGATTCAACCAGTAGCTTCAACACACCCATGTTCCTTAGTGCAGAATTAATCTCAGAGCATTCTGAGCAGTTTGAAAAAAATTGTCTCCGATCACTATGTGATTCAACCAGTAGCTTTCACCCACCCATGTTCTTAGTGCAGAATTAATCTCAGAACATTCTGAGCAGTTTGAAAAAAAAAATTGTCTCCGATCACTTTATGATTCAACCAGTAGCTTCAACACAGCCATGTTCCTTAGTACAAAATTAATTTCAGAGCATTCTGATCAGTTTGGAAAAAAATTGTCTCCGATCACGCTGAGATTCAACCAGTAGCTTCAACACACCCATGTTCCTTAGTGCAGAATTAATCTCAGAGCATTCTGAGCAGTTTGAAAAAAATTGTCTCCGATCACGCTGACATTCAACCAGTAGGTTCAACACACCCATGTTCCTTAGTGCAAAATTAATCTCAGAGCAATCTGAGCAATTTGAAAAAAATTGTCTCCGATCACGCTGAGATTCAACCAGTAGCTTCAACACACCCATGTTCCTTAGTGCAGAATTAATCTCAGAGCATTCTGAGCAGTTTGAAAAAAATTGTCTCCGATCACGCTGACATTCAACCAGTAGCTTCAACACACCCATGTTCCTTAGTGCAAAATTAATCTCAGAGCATTCTGAGCAGTTTGAAACAAATTGTCTCCGATCACGCTGAGATTCAACGAGAAGCTTCAAAACACCCATGTACCTTAGTGCAGAATTAATCTCGGAGCATTCTGAACAGTTTGAAAAAAATTGTCTCCGATCACGCTGACATTCAACCAGTAGCTTCAACACACCCATGTTCCTTAGTGCAAAATTAATCTCAGAGCATTCTGAGCAGTTTGAAAAAAATTGTCTCCGATCACTATATGATTCAACCAGTTGCTTCAGACACCCATGTTCCTTAGTGTAGAATTAATCTCAGAGCATTCTGAGCAGTTTAAAGAAAATTGTCTCCGATCACGCTGACATTCAACCAGTAGCTTCAACACACCCATGTTCCTTAGTGCAGAATTAATCTCAGAGCATTCTGAGCAGTTTGAAAAAAATTGTCTCCGATCACGCTGACATTCAACCAGTAGCTTGAACACACCCATGTTCCTTAGTGCAAAATTAATCTCAGAGCATTCTGAGCAGTTTGAAAAAAAATTGTCTCCGATCACTGTATGATTCAACCAGTAGCTTCAACACACCCATGTTCCTTAGTGCAGAATTAATCTCAGAGCATTCTGAGCACTTCGAAAAAAAATTGTCTCCGATCACTATATGATTCAACCAGTAGCTTCAACACACCCATGTTCCTTGGTACAAAATTAATCTCAGAGCATTCTGAGCAGTTTGAAAAAAATTGTCTCCGATCACGCTGACATTCAACCAGTAGCTTCAACACACCCATGTTCCTTAGTGCAGAATTAATCTCAGAGCATTCTGAGCAGTTTTAAAAAAAATTGTCTCCGATCACGCTGAGATTCAACCAGTAGCTTCAACACACCCATGTTCCTTAGTGCAGAATTAATCTCAGAGTATTCTGAGCACTTTGAAAAAAAATTGTCTCCGATCACTATATGATTCAACCATTAGCTTCAACACACCCATGTTCCTTAGTACAAAATTAATCTCAGAGCATTCTGAGCAGTTTGAAAAAAACTGTCTCCGATCACGCTGACATTCAACCAGTAGCTTCATCACACCCATGTTCCTTAGTGCAGAATTAATCTCAGAGCATTCTGAGCAGTTTGAAAAAAAATTGTCTCCGATCACTATATGATTCAACCAGTAGCTTCAACACACCCATGTTCCTTAGTGCAGAATTCATCTCGGAGCATTCTGAGCAGTTTGAAAAAAAAATTGTCTCCGATCACTATATGATTCAACCAGTTGCTTCACACACCCATGTTCCTTAGTGCAGAATTAATCTCAGACCATTCGGAGCAGTTTGAAAAAAAATTGTCTCCGATCACTATATGATTCAACCAGTAGCTTCAACACACCCATGTTCCTTATCGCAGAATTAATCTCAGAGCATTATCAGCAGTTTGAAAATTTTTTGCCTCAGACACGTTGAGATTCAACCAGTAGCTTCAAC
>CM037457.1:9720537-9807720 GCA_021014325.1 Plazaster borealis | reverse complement strand
AACTGCTTCCCCCGACACCTCCATCGCCGCAGTTCCCCGCCCATCCACCACAGTAGTGTCCACTGCTGTTGTATCCTTGTCCCCCAGCATGGCGTCCACAGCCTGGGTGGGACTGTCTCATGTGGTACGTCACAGGGTGAGGGAAGACTCCATGACAAAGATCACAGACAGTTTCTCGGTCACTTCCGCCAACGGGTACACCAGCAGCCTCGCCGAAAAGGTTTCCACGTCCACCGCGGACAGATTTGTCGCGTCGCTTCTTGCCTTTCGGATCTTTTTCCTTATCCCTGATTTTTGATTCAAGCCGGCTGCGTGATTTGGTGATCGGAGCAGGACTCGGCAGAACGAGTTGCTGGGAGGCAATATTGATAGTCGCCTGAGTCAACTCCTCCCAGAAGGAGAGGAGAAATTTAAGGGTTACGGGCAATATTGATGGAAGCTGGGCTTCCACGGGTGGCTTCAGGCTCTCTGAGTCCCGAACAGCATTCCTGTGATTGACTGAATCAGCCCCTGTACTTGAAGCCCTCTCTCGCTGATCAGAGTCACTGGACGAGATCCCGTTTTCTCCCTTGATTAGTACTGTGCCCTGTTGTTTCCTAACCTTAGGGCTACGGGAAGGAGAGCCCTTAGGGAAGTGCTTTGGTGAATGCTTGGGGGAGGAAAGTGGAGAAGCCTTAGCTAGCTTCTCTGCCAGATGCTGCAATGCTGGAGTAGACTTTGGGCTTTCTTCTATGGGAGCCTTTGCAATTTCCTGAACATGTTCTCTCTGTTCGCCTACAATAATAGGGCCTGGAGAGCTGGGCAAGTCTGCCTCATTTTGATTCAAGACGTCCCGATTTGAGTTCCTGGTTTCCGAAAAGAACATTCCATCATTTAAACTTTTTGAGAAATCCATGGAGTGTCTGTTCTTCAACTTGGCTTCCCTCTGGGCGTCTTTCGGTTGATAAGAAGTCTGTTTGCCGAGGTGGGGGTTGAACTTGAGGAAGGAGGCGCACGCCATGGCATCGTGGACCAATCCTTCATGCCACAAGAAAGCTGCGAATACACATCTAGCACACTCCGCAACAGATGTTGCAATGGCTGCCTGGGCGCTCTCTTTGATTTCCGCTTTGGCAGTGCTGGCTTTGATCCTGGCAGGGGATCTATCCTTTGAAGATGGCGATGCCGTACGATCTCGCTTCCCGAATACAGTTCGTGATTTCCTGCCTTGCTTTGGAGACATTCCACTCTTTGGTGACCCTTGTCCGTCGCTCACACCAATAGAGAAGTGACCCTTTGAAGTCCACTGTGTGGTTCCTGCAGCACCTGACCCATCCGATCCAGAAGCCTGTTGATCCTTTGATTGCTGAGTCCCCGTATCTGCGTTAAATGGAGAAGGGCTTTCCCCATCTAGAGTGGACATTCCTTCAGGAATACTGTTTGAATTAATGATGTCCCTGTGATTGGAGTTCTGAAAAGGTAAAGGCTCCTCAGCCCCCGTTTCGGAATCAATACTAGAACGTTTAAAGTTTCCCTGGTGACCTCCTGCACCGGGTACCACCAAGCTAGGTATATCTGCATGGTGACGAGGGCTGAGAATGCCCTCGCCACCGCCTGCTCCAAAATCATCTAGTGGGTCAATTCCATTGCCAGCGAAACCATTTGCCATACCAACTCCTCCATGCGGCCAGGGACCTGGGGCTTTGTGCTTGGGGGTATCCAAGACCGAGTTGGACATCCTTGGTCCCCTCTCAACAACACCAACCTGTTCTTCCTCTCCGTTTTGGTCAAACGATGGGCGTAGCTTAGCGGCTCCAAACATAAAAGGAGTTAGATCTAGAGTAAAGAAAGGGGCAGAGGTTGAAATCATTTGTTCCAAAGATCACAAATTTCCTCTAAAGGGTTATGAGACTATAACCAGATTTGTCTGAAAAAAGCAACTAGATAGATTTTCATCGAGAATGCATTCTTTCCTTTCATCTTTGAAATAAATATCAATATTTTAATCACAAGAGATATTCAAATCATTCGGAATTTTATAAAAAATTTTAATTTTAGGTTGAACAAAGAAAAATTGACTACAGCGGGATTTGAACCTACGACCTAAGGATTAACGTGACGGCGCACTACCAACTGAGCTATCTAGCCTAATGTTCGCAGTCTCCCTATTTTGTCAATATCTTTGTTCGGGGGTGTCAGTCAGAAGCCATTCAACCTGCAACTGCCGTATAGCCAGGGATCACACCCAAGTTTACGATAACACCTGAAATTATACATTTTGTAAAAACTTTTTTCAAAAACTGTTTTGCTCAATTAAGTGCACACAAAGTGGGTTTCTGTATACGCATTTCAAAATTATTGTTACCAATTTCTAAAATGAAACAGCATCATAGCAGTCTTTTTTAGTTTCTGAAATTCAGAGATGATTCACTTACTTGTTGGCGCGAACCCCATGGCCGGCGTGGCCTGTGCATTCTTGAAGTCAAAGCCCGAGGGCTTGTTACGCTGCTTGCTGCTGTCACCGAAGAACAAGAACGGTCGCGACTTGCGCGCCTTCTCTCTGTCTGCAGAGGTCAGGTCAGCTTCATGGATGAGGTACATGAGACCCTTGCCCTGGGCCAGGGACCAGGCTTCACCCTCGGTGTTCTCACAGTAGTGGGCCATGCTCTCTTTGTCTAACTTCACCCATACTGAGCCATCACCTTGTGCCATCTGAGAGTTGTGGGGGAGGAGGGAGGAAGAAGTGAGTTTTAAACATGACACTCCATTCTACAAAGATTTTCACATACCTCCTGTTTAATCATCTAAATCCCTAAACGTGTATTAATTTTCAGTTCCAAAGTACTGGAACTCCCTCTATGAGATATCGCCTAACATCACAAGGCCGGACGGCCACTTCAAGGTGAGGGCTACACTAAACTGATTTGGATTGTCGACCCAAATCAACTGTCAACAGGGGCACGTCGCCACCTACTCCTGGGGCTGAAACAGGGTTACCCCCTTCACAGTCCATAAGGATGTAGGCATGGGTATTATCTACTAGGAGCATGGCTGGTAGAGCAGAATGCACTGATACCTTCCCAACTTTTTACAAAGCAATTATGGTTAAGTGCCTTGCTCAAGGGCACAAAGTGTCATGACCGGGATTCGAACCCACACTCTGCTGCTACCAACACCAGAGCTTGGGTCCAATGAACTAGACCACTCGGCTACCACACGCCATAAATAATCTTCAAAAAATGTTAGAGTCTTCAGTGTTCAAGAAAAAACTTTCAAATAAACTTATTGGAAAATACTGAGTCTTCAAGTCCTGTTTCCCTAGTACTGTAAAAAGTAGGCCCAATTTGTTATAATAATAATAACTATTGTCTCTTACTTATTTATTTATTTGAAAGCCGCCATGTGGTGAGCCTCTCCAGGTATATTGCTGTCCTGTTAGTGTTTGTCCTGTGTCCTGTTTGTGTGTTTACTAAATCATTCGATGTTCTATTATTCTTGTAGGTTCCTTATTCAGTATTTCCTCAACTCAATTACATAAATATCGGGGGTCTCTACCAAACAAGCTTGCCTTTAGTACCATATATGTATTTGTGGCATGTCGTGGCCGAGCGGTCTAGTTCACCGGACCCAAGCTCTGGTGTTGTCAGCAGCAGAGTGTGGGTTCGATACCCGGTCATGACACTTGTGCCCTTAACTATAAGGTACTTAACCATAACTGCTTCGTTAAAAAATGTTAAGGTAGTGATTTCTGCTCTACCAGCCAGGCTCCTAGTGGGTGATACCCATGCCTACATCCTTACGGACTGTAAAGGGGGCAACCCTGTTTCAGCCCCAGGAGTAGGTGACAACGTGCCCCTGGTGGCAGTTGATTTGGGTCGATAGCCCAAATCATTTAGGTGTAGTCCTCACCTTCAAGTGGCCTTCCGGCCTTGTAATGTTAGGCGATCTCTCATAAAAATTTTAATATGCAAGCTAATTGAGTGGAAATAAACTGAACTGAACTGAATATAAATATACCATCCCTTTCAAAACTCAACCTGCTGTAGAAAGTTACTTACCTCTTGTGTCACGCTGACTTGGTTGCCGAGTACCATCATACCGATAGGGGTGGCTTTAATGCTGGCCCTACACCTAATGTTGTGGCCCGAGGCTCCACAGTTTGTGACCTGATACATCCCGGGGCCACCTGTTATCGGCCTGGTAGGTAGACGACTAACGTGGGCTGTTGCCTTTGGCGATGCAGCTGCTGCTGCTGCTGCACCTGCAGCTGATGAAGGTGATGCTGCTGCTACCGCCACTGCTGCTGCGGCTGAGGACGACGGAGTTTGGACCTGTGTGGACGTCAATGTACCTTTGTTTTCCTTTGGCTTCTCATCATAAATTGACTTGGGTTCCTGGATAAATATTCAAAGTGACACCTTCAGACACGCACAGATCTATGCTGCATACACCCTGTGGACATTCCTTTTTTTTCTGTGCACTTAAGATAAATCCTATTCTTCAACACTGTAAAAAACACTGTGTGGACGTGTGTAAGTCCACATAGTGTTTCAAGTCCCTACATTATGTGGAATTCTTTTGTTCTCAGGTCAACACTTTGTATGTAACACTTAGATGCTAATCCTTTTTGTGGTATCAATATTACACTTTTCTGTCAATAAACTGAAGATTCCAGCTGAAATCTCAAACTTAAACACAACACACCTCAAGCCCAAATGTCAGATATGTGACCTTTGACATCGATCTTAATTAATTGCATGCACACAACGCTAGTCAGATTTTAATAGTGAAGATGTAAACAGAGTGAACAAGATATTTATATTTGTTTCTATTGGATGCATCAGGCATGGTATTTGTCTCTTGGGAAAAGAGTAGGAAGATTTTACTGAGTACAAGGGCTGACCCATATGGTATAGGCTTTTACAGACTTTTCATGCCATTTACTAACAACTTCTGAGGGCATTTCTGAGGGCAAAAACAATTGGAAATCAGATTAAAGTAGGAAGAATGTCATAATAATAATAATAATAAAACTGAGTTTTAATATAGCGCTTTATCACACCCGATGGGCATTTCAAAGCGCTCAATATGTTTTCCTGCAAGATATGGGGAGCTATGTTTAAAAGTATGATACCTATTCCTTTACCTAGCACCATGTAATGGTTTACAAGATGCTGTGGCTCAATATGCTGCCGATCAAACCAGGAACACCGGGACGAACCCCTTCACTTTACGACTAAGTGCACTGGATTCTTTTACGTGCATTACACAACACATGGGACCTACGGCTTTATGTCCAATCCGAAGGAAGCAACAATAATAGTTAAAGTGTCTTGCTCAAGGACACAAGTGTCACGACCGGGACTCGAACCCACACTCTGCTGATCAGAAACAAAAGAGCTCGAGTCCAGTGTTCTGATCCGCTTGGCCACGACACGCCACATGCATGTACAAAACCTGTTTCTGTGATCATTAGTGGCGTGTCGTGGCCGAGCGGTTAAGAGCACCGGATTCAAGCTCTGGTGTTTCTGATCAGCAGAGTGTGGGTTCGAGTCCCGGTCATGACACTTGTGTCCTTGAGCAAGGCACTTTATCATAATTGCTTATCTCCACCCAGGAGTACAAATGGGTACCGGCGAGAGCTGGGGAGTAACCTGAGATGGACTGGCAGCCTGTCCAGGGGGAATAGAAATATTCTCGGTTGTTTAATGCCAAGGAAACCGGGTATAAACACTGGCCTGATGGGCTATATTGGCTCGGGACAGACTTTACTGTGATCAAAAAAACTTTCAAAAAACAATTGTTTAAAGAGTGGTGGTCAGCCAAAACACTTCCCTCCTTTCTTGATATCTCCTTACCTCTACAGGCACCAGCATGGTCTTCCCTATGTGTTGGTTGTACTGCAGACACCATCCCTCCCTGTGTCCATTACTCCTACAATACTTCTCAATGGTCTCTGGGTTGAGACGAACCCATACACCATCCTCATTGTGAACCTGAACACCAAAAACAAGAACCAGGCAAAAAGTACAGGAATAGTATTTATCACAGGAAACAAAACGATAAACTTTTTCAATTTGAAAACTAACTAATCAGAAAGTAAAACAAGTAATGGAAATTTAGACCGTATCAAAATTGGCTGCTTCGGCTGCTTCGGCTACGGCTTTGACTGTTGCTAAGGGTGTTACTAAGGACATCCTATACTTCAACGCATGATGACACGACGATCCAGCCAGCCGTAGCCGCCAATTAAGACACGGCCCTAGTCTTCCTAATTTTTTCTTTTTTGAAAGAATTCTGTTGAAATCTTTTGTTAGTTTGTAGAATTCGCCATCTTGAAACCAAGCAAGATGAAGCCAACAACTCAGTTTACGGTTTGGTTGGACCAGCTTTGTCGCTGCGGCAAAACCGAACGAGCGAAAACACTTAATCAATGATCCAAGCGCAAACGTGTTTCTGATCGCGCCCCCAGATAAAGCGAAAATATACTCGTAGCTCTCGGAAATTGTTCAGGTCAATGAATTTTACGTCATAAACTTGTTTCTTGTCAGGGTCGACAAAACACGGCCCTATAAACTCTAACACTTTCAGATCGCTTGATGGTGGTTTATCTCATGGAACATTACTTCCCAACTTCCCTCATTATGACCTCGGTGACCCCACACTGACCTCATCAATGAACGTGATGACCCCGTTGACCTCTACGATTCCTATCTCTTCACTCTGGAGCGATGGACTGCTCCGAATACGAAGACCTCTGCTCTGCTTCATCACAAACTTACGCACCTGTTGGTTAAATTCACTTAGATACATTCACATTGATAAACGCATATTGATAACATAATTTTGAGCATTTGTTGAGTCAGTGCATTGTGATACAACCTTGATCAAATGTTTTTGTACATGCAACAAGATCCTATATTTCTTATCATGTATGACAAATAATTGCATGAGATATGACCAGGGTGCAATTTCATAGAGCTACTTAAGCACAAGAAGTAGCTAAGCACAACAAAATGATGCTTACCAGACTTTGGTTACCAGCCGAAATACCATGTTACATGGACCATCTGCAACTAGTATCCTGCTCATTTCTGCTTAAGTAGCTCTAAAAAATTAGACCTGGGAGTGTCATCATACAAAAATGAAAAACCCTAAAAAATGTACCGCTAAGGATTCTTGGTGAAATCTGAGTCCAAGCGACACCGGCAACCATCATGACGTACACTGGTTTTGAAGTAATGCGTAACACAACAATAAAACCTGGCACAGTTCCATGTAAACTACAGCATGGCGTCCATCTTGGCAGCTTGATTTCATTTTTAACTGTACTTGGCTTCCCAGGATGCATTGCGGTACATTTTTGTGATGGTGCTTGTGCATATGGGCTATTCAGTTCACATAGCGCCCTTGCACGGTGAAAAATAAGGCGAATTCACATATTTACTTTTGTGATACTGAAGCGTTCATTCTGCATATAGTGCAGTTGGTTGGTTGTAAATGTTTGCCTCGTGCAACAACGCCCTTTCACTCACCTTGCTGGTTTGTTGCGCCGGTTTCTTGGCTGTTGGATTTGGCGGTAGCACTCCCTGTGGAGGCTCACTAACTTCAATCTGGGGCACCTCATCTGAAAAGTTTACAAGGACAAAAAACAACTGACAAATTTGATGCACTATTTAGGTCAAGTCCATTGCTTTGAATAAAATTCAACCAAAATTTAAGAATTAAAGGTCAAATTAAAAGTTGACAGCACCTACAACAGTTATCAAGATATAATGTAAGTCAAAACTGGGCCCAATTTTACGACGATACATTTTGTATGCCACAGAATTCTGCGCTTACTGCGCATTGTAAAACATGTAATTTTTTAAGCGCAGAATTAAGTGGTAAGAAGCACATGAAATTGGGCCTTTGTCCCAAACTCAAGGTGCTGCTTACAGAAGAGTTGGGCATTTAAATGATCACCATTTTCTGAAGACAGGGCTGGTGCCAAATTCTGCTAAGGGCAAGTAAATCTCTGTCCCATCAGTGTAATACATCACTGCTCCTTCTAATAATTTGTTTGCCTTAACACTAGCCCGGCGTACATTGTCTCGTACAAACTGTTAGGCTAGTAAACACCATTTCTGAACTTACCCAGTGGTCTGCTAAAAACTTTGCAACATACTTGTTTATAATACTCATAATATTTTCCTTTTCAAATGTGAATAATAAACTTTTAAAATGTGTTAATTTCTATTTTTGAGTGTGTGAATGTAACTTCATTTGACCATTGAACTGGTTGTGATCAGTACCACTGGCACATCAGAAAGATACATTTATGTCAACAACATGCTTAAAATCTGGGCCACTAAAACTTCCTGGGGGCACGTAAAACGCACAGTTTAGTTTGGGCTACTTTACAAAAAGCTTAAGCGCAAGGCCTGCTGCATTACCAGTGCAACCTAAGCATGCTTAGTAAGCTGAAGTTCACATGCCCACCAGTGACAAATTCTTGTTAGGTGTGAAGTATATTTACAAAATACGCTGAATTTTTAGTTTGGAGGGATGTCATGGCCGAGCGGATTAGAGCATCGAATTCAAGTTCTGGTGGATAGTCATCGGAGTGTGGGTTTGAATCCTGGTCATGACACTTGTGTCCTTGAGTAAGATGCTTTACTATAATTGCTTCTCCTGTATAAATGGGTACCTCCGAGGGTAGAGGTTGATATTGTGTTTGAAAAGCCTTCGGAGTGCCACGGCAGCTCAGGGCTGTATACTCCCCAGGGAGCAGAGAAAGAATAAAGGAACGTTATTAGTCCAATGACCAGGGCACTAATGTAAGCGCATTGAGGCGTTATTGTGAAATGCGCTATATAAGAACTAGTTATTATAATTATTATTAGTATGATCGGAAGACCTACCTAGCTGGTACCCGTCAATGGTAACGTGTATGGCATACAGGCCCATTGAGCTTGGTGTCCAGTTAGCACTGTAGCATCCGTCACTGTTGTCTCGAACAAGCATACTCTCATGAGGTCTGTAATTGGAGGAAACCAACATGATTAAACGACTGGAAATTTTCCTTTTAATACATAGAGTTATTTTGATCACATTTTGTTGACATGGTATTCTCCTTTCTATTAGGCCCTGGATATGTGCGCTATATAAGAGCCGAGTATCATTATTATTATTGCAAAAAAATAGTTAATGGCTGGACGTTTCGACCCCAGCAGAGTCTTTCTAGAAGGCTACATGACAACACAACACACATAAACAGGTTTACTGGTGTAACAAAAAGAGTCAAGTAGAAAAAAATTAAAAGAGAGAGAGGCAGAAAGCACACAGAAACAGCAAGGGTTGAACAATGAAGATGGAAACAAAGGTGGGGGGTAGATGGAAGGGGCTGGTTCAACCACAAGAGGTTGGAGACACAAATAACAAAATAACAGGAAGGATGAAGGAGGAAAAGTAATTAATACTGTAAGAGAATGAGAAAGACTAAAAAGGGGGAAATCTGTGGAAAAAGCAGAAGGCAAAGACAAACAGTCATTTCCTTCTTGGATGTTCAGACCATGGGGTTGAATGGTCTGGAGACGCCCTATCCACATGTTTCTTCCTACTCAGACGAACATTATAATTAATAGGAGCTTTTGTTAACAATGTTTCATCTTTTATACATAGATGGATTTTGCCGGCTAACTCCTCCTACCTTGTGACCGGCAGTGAAGCATATCTCAACTCTTCAAATGAATACAACTCATACTCCTTCATCATGGTGATGGAATTATACGCCATACTGTCCTTACGTATTGTGGCCTCATACGGAGCCTCCAGCTTGGGAGGAGGGTGACCCCCGAAGGTCAGGTCCTTCTCCCCAGGGGGAGTGGCTTTGAAGAGTTTCGCGCCATGATAGGTCTTTTCTCTCTTGCCAAGTGGTACGGCTTCAACTTCCACCTAATATTGGGAGAGAGGTTGAAATTGTTGTTACAGGGCTGATTTACAGGCAAAGGTTTTATATCAAATTTTGAGTTTTTAATGGTGGAAATGACAGAAAATGGCAAATGAATGACACACCAATGGTTTTCAGATGAGTAGTTTCATTTACATCCTCTAGTTTTCAACAAACAAACAATACAAACAACTTTTCATCAAACTTGGCGGTCATATTTTTGTGAAAACAGTCTACATTTTGCCAGGGATTACATTAATGTTGTCGAGCCAGTGCAGAACCATTGAAGCTCTGGTCTACGGTTTTGTGCATACCACCAAGATACAACTTTTCAAACTCACAGGTAATGCAAATCCTTTTTTGTGGAGCTACAACTTCACTGCTGCGGAGTGAGTCTTCCCTAGTCATTGTCAGGAGACTGAAATATTGGCATAAACAAAGTCTATTGCTCTTTCTTGAGAAAAAAAAGGTTCACATTTATAACTGTGTAGCCATCTTTCTCTCCATGACAATGAGCATGCCTAAACTGAGGCTGGATACAGCATAGTCTGGTTACTGTACTGATTGAGTGCTATAATCATCTTGGGGGGAAAAGGGAAACAAACAAGATATGGCCATGGTGGTTCCAAGATCTGTAACCCAATCTGAAGGCTCCTTGTGGAACATAAAATAAGCTTTGTCCTATCACTTTTGCCTGTGGGTCCACTACAAGAGCACACATACCTTAAGGTTAGAGACACAAACCAGGCTACCATACTGATCTCTACTCATGATGGTGACTATGGTAGGCATACTACATCGGATGTCATCACGCTGGAATACAATATCACACTGTCTGGGATCCACGTAGGATTCTGGCTGCATCCATCTACGAAAAAACAAAAAAACCAGCTGAACCTTAATGACAAATATCTGCTTGCATCTTTTACCAATCCAGTTGATTATCTAGGATTTGAGGCATTGCATGGTGAGGTATCAATATATTTGGTTTGCGGTAACACCATGTGTGTATCTACTTGCCAGGTAGAGTAGTTTGTTCTTAGAGAACTGTCTTGCTTAATTCTACTACCGTGGAGTAGATTGTTCGGGTGTTCGGGAGACTTCTAAGTTCTGAAAAGAACTGTCCTGTTTATTAACTATTACCTGGGCGGAAGGTATAGAAAAAGGCTGGGACTAGTTTCTATACCTTCCGCCCAGGTAATATTTAATAAACAGGACAGTTCTTTTCAGAACTGAGAAGTCTCCCGAACACCCGAACAATCTACTCCACGGTAGTAGAATTAAGCAAGACAGTTCTCTAAGAACAAACTCTACCTGGCAAGTAGATACACACATGGTGTTACCGCAAACCAAATATACAGTTGATTATCATTCCGAACAATTTGATGTATACAGTTCTGAACTTTCCCTACTCCATAACTAACTGCAAAAAGATAAGCTGTGCAATTTGCTGGTGTGTATTGACCCTTTTCCAACTCTGTCTTCGATACTTTATTAAGAACTACTTCTGAAGAAGATATGCTGGAATTCAAGTAAAATTAAATATGAATGTAAGACTTATTCTTTGGCTATGGATATGACCGCTGGCCACAGCAAAAATGTTGAAGAATAGGATTTTTCAGTGAACTGGCCATAGCCACAGCCTAAGCCGGTGATTGGGTCATGGCCTGAGACAGCCCTAGAGCCAGAAACTGACAATGATGCAAGTAAAAGCAATGTCCAGGCAATACTTTAAACACATGCCTACAGGTTCAAAGGGTTTTTGAAATTCCAACCACAAATCACTGGGAAAATATTCAAGGGTTCAATATGAACCTGACGAACATCATTTATAACTAGATTAAAGTCACTTCTTTTTAGTAATAGACTGTGCAAGTCTGACGAGTATTAGAACTTCCAGGACCAAGTTAGTCTCAAACATATTGAGTATTACGTATACGCAATTTTGTTTCTTCAAATACTTTAGCTTAACGTAGTTGGGAAAGTAAAATTTAGCAATGGAATATTTGAAAGTAAAATAAATTTAACAAATCAATGAAGAAAACTTGACAATAAAATAAGACTTGTCCTCCGTTTCCGGATACTTGTAAACAATGAATAATTTTACCCAACTGACGTTCATGTTTTCATTAAACCTATGTTATGGTCGCACTAATTCAGGCATGATTGGCAAATGGGAGTTTCTTAAAAAATAGCATTCTCGTCCCAAGTTTTAATTTTGTTTCAATGTTAACTTTAACAAATTATTTGTACCATATAAAAATTGAAATTGTATTTATAAAAACTTGCTATAGGTATTTTAGTTCCAAGAATTGTTTATAAATATAATTTAAAAAGAAGGTTTGATTTCATAAAAAAAATAACTATTTGTTTGAACTTTGTTCTCTCATTTTAAAATACACGCATGACTTGCACAGTCTATTGACCTCTCAACAAATGTACATGTTTTTTGTGATCTGTTCTACATACCTTGCCAGTCGTCCACCACTTGTGCCATGTGTACACTGCACAAAGTCTTTTAGGAACGCCCTCTCATTGGACTGCGTACTCAGTGGAAGACTGCCCTCTAGTGCCTGGTGGATGGTAGGCGGATGCGACAATGCAAAACCTTTGCCGAGAAGTCCCGAGTGTGCCCCAAATACCTGCGAAGTGAAATAGATGACAGATTAATTCACTAAAATCTTAATGCAAACTTGAATCCTCGATCCTGATTGGTCAATCCATAGCAACAAGAGTGCGATATTAACTTATATTGCATGGCCCATATTACACCCTGTTATAGTGCAGTGTTTTAACTTGCGCTGCTCTAACTCCGCGTATTGCTGTATACGCCAATATAGCATGTCTGCCTCCAATATCCAACTCGGCCGAAGGGACACAGAAGCGCTAAATATTTTTGTATTCCACTTGCACCAATAGGGTTAAACTTCACCACGATTGCAGTCAGAACTCCCTTGTAAAGAAAGCAAGAAGTATTTTAATCAGTGGCCTTGCAGTTATCCTACCAGAGCTCCTTACTCAAGAGATTTCAGAGAAAATTTTGCTCTGTAACAATTTTACTCAATGCAAACTTCACTCTTGAACCAAACCATATTCACACAGTAAATCTAGAATTAAAACCATTGCGTCCAAATGAACGTCAGTAATAAATCTTGACAAAAACCTGTTAACTCTAAAACTGACCTGTTGCGCAACCTCCGCAATCGGTTCAACCTCCTCCTCCCCATCGTCTCCCAGTATCGGAGGCAAGACAATGTCCTTCCTGAGGAGAGACCCGGCACACATCCCACCAAGGTATGCTAGCTCCTTCTCTAGTTGCACAAGACCCTTTAAGACAGAAGATTACACTGATAACGTAAACCATGTCACTATAAAAAGAGGCGTATAGACCATGTGATCTGTGACATCACATGTATACAAAAGAGCCACTGAGCCTGGAGTTCCTGCAGGCATGATTTGTACACAGCTCCAAGGAAGAAAACATTCAATCTTATAAATTATAGAGATTGCACTGTCGTTTTTTTTTTATCAAATTTGGTTTCAATCTCAAAACTTGTTCAGCTGTTATTTTTATAAGGCTTGAATTTATGTGGAAATTATGACACAAAATGTGAAATTTCCCATATGAAAAGTGTACCTTCTTAGAGGCAGAATTAGAGGCAAGGACTATCTTACTACCAGGGCCCAATTTCATAGAGCTGCTCCAGCACAAAAAGTAGCTAAGCACAACAAAATTATGCTTACCAGAATAAGGTTACCAGCCAAACTACCATGTCGTGTGTACAATTTGTGACTGGTATCCTACTCATTTCTGCTAAGCAGAAAGTTGTTAAGCAATATGTTCTGCTTAAGCAGCTCCAAGAAATTGGGCCCTGAAAAACTTGTCAGACAAAAACTCAGGTTTCATTAATCCTTTTCTCAGCACTGACCATGCACCTTCCCGAAAAATTAAAAAACTACCCTTTCTTTATGTAGTTTTTAATTGTTATGCATACCTCTTCATCTGAAGACCATTCGTAACCGACTACAGCGCACTTGAAGCCAAACGTTGTAGCCTTCTCATCCTTCATGTAGTCTGAGGCAGTCTCCAATGAAAACGTTACTTCATTACCTACGACCAACAGGAAACAAATGTCACATCAGTGGTTCACCAACCTCGTTCCCAGTGGTGTATGATCTCCCGCGCCATTTTTCCCAGACTGCCTTGCTCGATCATAAGTGTGACTTTGATATATCCAAATATATTGGATATTTTAATTAGAACTGTGGTTGATCCAGTCTTTGTAACAGACGTACACAGAGTACGCGATCAAAAGAGGCATCAAGTCATGGAGCAACTGGTCCCCTCTCATTCTTCTTTGATCTTGTGATATGTCAAACTGTATGCAGTTTAGGGTGACCATGCAAAAACATGATTCATTTTAAGTGGATTGCCTCAAAATACTTGCACTTTGACACGCCCGTACCAAGCACTCTACAAGCACTCTAAATTTTGTAACAAGAGCGTGAGCAGAGCAATCACTTTTGGTTAGCCAATCAGCGTCAATTGTCACCACTTCCCTTCCAGGGGTTAGTGACGAGAGGTTTGATATGGCGCACTGCCAATGGAAGCAAGGCTGGGGGTTCACATCTTTAAAAGAATATTTAAAAACCAAGAGAAATGTCCGACAAAACTCTGAAATCAGAAAAAAATACTGTCAAATAACAGGCCTAAAGTTGCCCCAATTTTTTTTTTTAACATTTAAAAGGAATTATAATAATAACTAATAAAAAATCACCCACCTGGCAAAATAAGAGCTGATGTTGGCCAATTACTGCTCCCATGGAAACGGCCGAGTACTGGCCAATGAGTGAGTTGTAAATCATCTGACGCCTCCTCTCCCTTCTTTTTGGGTCGGGTCACCCCCCTGGCAGGGATGTAGAGCTGGAGTCCATCCTCTGGCTGAGCCGTGCCACACTGAGAGTCAAACTCTAGTAGCATCCACTGGACATGCTCTGGAAAGGCAACCTGTGGCAAAGGAACGAAAAGCTTTCAAAATCTATCTCAGACACCTTGACTGCAGTCATTGCAGTCATTGTTTTTAAAAGAAATTCTATTTGCAATTTCTGAAAATGCAGAACTTACAGCTTATTGCATTGCATTACACACATATTTAATACAAGGCATTGCTAGGGTGAAACCAAATGTGCCTTTACAAATGTCATTTATCAAGCAATTGTGTCTCTCAGTTGGACATTTAAAACAAAAATTCTCCTTCATAATAAGCTGTAAGAATAAGCTGCTCGGGGTAATTTTTTTATTTAGACAAAAAGAAAATGTTTCCTCAAATTTCCAAGCTGTAGTGATTAGATGTCACTTTTTGTGTCCCCTGTTTTACATTCGTAATTACAATACCTCATACATATTCATTCACTGTCAGCTGCCAGATACTATTTTGGGGGTTTACCAAGCGAGCGCCAGTATTCGCGCACAGGGTAAAAACGCATGCGTAGTAGACTGTCGCATGGGCAACAGTCGGGGACAGGGCAAACTCGCATGCATAATAGACCGTCGCATGTGTAACAGTCTACTACACATGCGCTTTACGAAGCAATGGTTGAACAGTTGCTCGCACGCGGGTGTAGTAGATTACACAGGCACGAACATCGCTTGTTACATACACATGAAAAGATGGTGGCACGCGTATATGTTGCGCTTTCCCTAACTCAATGACAGTGATGCCTAACTAGAGACAAGTATGAGGTTTAGTAAAACAGATATAACATGGTTTATCGGGTGGACAGTCGATATAAGCTCTGCCTCTGAAAATATTTTGTCAACTTCCAATACCTTGGGGAGCTAATATTTACTGTCCACCCTCAAACCATGTTTTATTTGTATACTGTTTGATGATTGTTTTTCATCGAAGTGGGAAAACATGCCCATAGTTCAAACCAAAAATATCATTGTCAAACGATCTGGACATTTCCTCATCAGTAAAAGCGTTGTTTTACTTACCCTGTAGTTGGCGACAGTTGCCGGCTTGTACGGATGGTCACTCTCCACCACCGCGTAATGAGGTGATGTGGTGACTCCACCCACCTCTCCTGATTGGCTGGCTGCACTGTCCATGGAATGATTGGCAGTGGAGGAGGCAGTGATGATGGGCGGGGAAAACTGGAGATTGACATCTGCAACCGGGGGGAGGAGCTCTTGTATAAGGTCCAGGATTTGCACAGCACTCTGCCAACAAATTTGAATTTTTAACTATTATCATTTTGTTGTATAATCTTTTAAGGGTTTACAAGGTGCTGCGGCGCATTCAGCAGCCACTGCCAGAAACACCGGGGCAAACCCCTTCTCTTAACGATAAGTGTAACTGGGTTCTTTAACATGCATTACACAACACAAGGGACCTACAGCTTTATGTCCCACCCGAAAGACAAAGCAATAATGGTTCAGTGTCTTGCTTAAGGACACAAGTGCCAGGACTTGAACCCACACTCTGCTGATCAGAAACACCAGAGCTCGAGTCCACTGCGCTAGACCATGCTGTGCCACAACACACTAACTGAAATTTTACAATTTGCACATCAGAACATGGAAAGATTGGTTTATTTTCAGGGAACTTTCCGCAGAATGAGGGAGAGATGGCAGCTCTGCATAGTATCTCAGACAAGATCTGAGCACAATATGAATCCAACAAAAACAAGCGACTTTTGTTTGGGTAAAGATCTTATAAAATACCCCTGATACAAAATCACTGGAATTGACAATGTGCATACCTTAGGATCTGTTATAGCAACAGGCCCAATATGGGCTAACACAAGGGGTAATAGGCTGGTGAATAGATGAGCTGAGCCTAAGATCTCTGACAACTCTGCATCTATATGGGATTAGAAGAAAAAAAGATAACTTAGTAGCTATGCAAGTAAAACAAATTGACCCAATTTGCCTGATGACATCATCACAATAATCTTGTCACTTCATAGATTGGTGTAATGCTGTATTCTGTGCAATTCTCAAGTTCTTACTTCATATGTAAAAGTAAATAACGTGGGTACCCAAGTTTCACAAACATGTTTAAATACATTGAAGACTTGCACGATTTCTTCAAATTTACATTTTCAAGTTTTCTTTTATGTTTTTTTAACGACACACAGTATCACTGGTTTAATAAGTTCTGAAGTTCATTTCAATAAATGATTGATGAATTATTTACCTTGTAGTCCCTGGGCTAGATAGAGGAGTTCAGTAGCAGCCTTGATGATGGTACTGGTGATGGATAATGCACTTTTCCTGGCCTGTCGCTCAATGACTACAGACCTGGACTCAGTCTGTGTGTGCTCACTGTCTGCTGTAGAACTGCCATGAGAAATACAACATAGATATCAATACCGGCACCAATTCCCCAGAGAAATGTTTCCATCTGAAGCACTGTTTATGTCAAGAAAGTAGAATTTAAAGAGCTCCGCAATCACTTTTGCTTATTTCAACACAACAATCAAAACAAGCATCCCTGAATTTTGTTTATTTTTGTTTTCCTCACTAAAACGTGACAACTAAATCTAAGGTGTTTATTGAATGCTAATGAAGGGAATAAATTTACTCTTCCAAACACCATTGATTTACTCTTCCAAAAACCAACGCTTTACTCTTCCAAAAACCAATGCTTTACTCTTCCAAAAACCAATGATTTACTCTTCCAAAAACCAATGCTTTACTCTTCCAAAAACCAATGATTTACTCTTCCAAAAACCAATGATTTACTCTTCCAAAAACCAAGACTTTACTCTTCCAAAAACCAATGATTTACTCTTCCAAAACCCATTGAACTTACTTGAAGTAGAGGATTTGCGGAACTTGTCCTCTGGTCTGACTGGTGCCATTGCTGCTCAAGGGGCAGGTGCTGAATGTATACACTACTCCGTCATGGCATTTGACGTGGGTTGTGCCACCGTCCC
Source organism: Plazaster borealis (assembly GCA_021014325.1). Classification (NCBI taxonomy): domain Eukaryota; kingdom Metazoa; phylum Echinodermata; class Asteroidea; order Forcipulatida; family Labidiasteridae; genus Plazaster; species Plazaster borealis. The sequence continues at coordinate 9,789,866 of CM037457.1, read as the reverse complement.
CATTCACTGTTCTGTTACCGTGGTTTCGTAACCTCACGGCGTATTTCACTCCCTCCTGCATTGATAATGAGATCAAGAATTACAGTTTCATTTCATTTGTTTGAAAAAGTATGAAGGTGACAAAGTAAAACTCAATAAGATTTTGATTAGTTTCTTCAAAGTTGCTGCATAGACAAAAACTTACAAAAGTGCCGAAGTAAAAAAACTGGGGGTCCAGCAAATGATTTTACAATATTGTACTCTGCTTACAAGCAAAAAATATTTGATTGGAACCTACCTTAATTGGTACAGGTCTGTCAAACTTGATTTCAGCAACATCATTGATGAGATCATTGGGGCCGTAGGAGCCCTTGACTATCTCTAGAGAGTTCCAACGATGGCTGTGACCATCAGCTCCTGTCTCACTCTAAAGAAAAGACGAAGAATACAAAGTTTCTAGTAAGGTTTGCGGTAACATCATGGAAATTATCTCTATATGAGTTGTGGTGGTTCTAAAAAGAAACTGGTGGTGTAAAACCTTAATCCTCCAACGTTTCGATCAGTATGCTCTAACTGTCTTCAACATCTGCCAACATGTGAAATCTGGTAATTGGGACACGTAGGGGAGCAAGAGGCGAGAGCAGATTGTCCAATGGCAGCCCAGGCCCCAAGACGGATCCAGGATTTGTTCGTATTTAGACCTGCAGCAGCTGACCACGACCTGTGGCTTGTGTCCGACTCCTGACTGCCGTTTTTGTTGTTGCTTTGTGTAATATATATATATATATATCGTTGTGTCGGTGTAAAAAACTTGTATCTCATAAAATAGTGCTGACATTACGCACGAGTTTGAAATTTCCAAAACGTTGTATCTCACTTAATATAGCCTGGATGTACACACAAAACAAATATGCACCGAGATGTAACGTTTTTGCACGGAGAATTAATCCTTCAAAGTGTGTTGACATCTGCTCCTTTTATTTTACATGTCAACTCATAGTTCTAATTGGAATTGGTAGAATGGGTTAAACGGTTAAAAGGAAGTCACAAGTTCCGTTTCAAACCCTTCGGAAAATAAATATAGATACCCAAAGGCAATTGATAAACAGTGGAGCATACCCCATCAAGAAGCTCCAATTCATAGTTGTAATGACCCCCTCCTCCATACACACAGAACCCCGCAATGAGTATCCCTGGCTTGTCCACACTGAAGCACACTGCATCCGGCGTACCGTTCCCTGTACTCCATCCCCTGCCCTGGCTCACCCGGGTGTAGCGGGATGGAGTGCAGAATAGAGGTCGCCCCGTGGCTTGGCTCTCCCCCTGAATCAAATCACCATCATTAAATACATTTTATAGAGATATGGAATTGAGTATTATACAAATATTGGATGTATATGAGTCAGTGTTGGAGGTCTCGACTGAGGTCTCGGTCTCGGTCGAGGACATGAGGTCTCAACTCTGATATGAGTGCATTGTCGCAGAATATACTCACGAGGTGAAATCTGGATTATTCGATTTCACGAGGTGGAGCTGAGTGAAATGGAAAAGTCAGATTTCACCTAGTGATTATATTCTGCAGCAATGCACAAACAAAATGCATATAACTCACACATAGATCCTTGTCATTTAATAATTTAACAATAAACACAAAATAGACATGGCAACTTGTCCAACTCACACTCTGAATTTTTTTTTTTTTAAACTTTGTAAAACCTTCCAAACAACGTGAACAACTTCATGTAGACACCAACCTTGTCCGCCATGACACAACCTTGTTTCATTGGGACGAAAGGACGGGAACGATTATTTTGGAAAACAACACTGCAAAGTGTCGCTGTGAAGTGTCCCAAGCATCCTATATTTATCAATATAGGACTCCTATATTAAATTTTGGAGCGTCACGCGTCACGCATCACAGCAGTAAATAAAGTATAGCAAAGTAAAGTATGACACGTGACGTATGTTCCACCAATCAATTGACAAGGATCTATGTGTGCGGTATATAATAAGCAATGAAAAACAAGAGACAAAAATGTCTGTCTTTCCGTACAAGAACAATGTAAGTTTAATAACGTGAAATCTGGCTCTCCTATCTCGATACTTACATCCGAGGAGATTGCTGACGCAGAAAGTTCTGCAATGACACAAGCAAGAAGACGGCTGGTATTGGAGACTAGAAGAGGGTAACTAGTTGGCTGCTTCTGTGAATTGAAATCAAACATGAAAACAAAAATCAGAAATAATCATTAAAATAAAAAGGGGGTAGTTTGCGGAGTCAGCATTTAAGAATTTAGGAGTTAGAGATGTAACAACTCAACATTCTTAGTTCGGTATGAGTGGCTTAGGGAGAAATGCAGAATTGAGCAAGTGGTAACTCCAGCGCCCAATTTCATAGCGCTGCTTAAGTACAAAAATAAAGCTAAGCACAAACAAATTATGCTTACCAGAATAAGGTTACCAGTCAAAATAACATGTCATGAGCACCATTTACCTGGTACCCTGCTAATTTTTGCTAAGCACACAACTTGTGAGCAAAATTTTCTGCTTAAAGGCCCTACAACTATTGGTAAGATCGAAAAACACAAATGTTCACAGACTCACACATAACTTACATGATTTAAAGTAAGTAATGGTAGAAAGGGTTCCTTAAAATATTTCTGCCTAAAATGCTATTGTTTCTGAGAAATGAGTAAAACGATAGTTTTTATCACGCGTGATAAAAACTTGATGTTTGACAAAACAGAAAACATATAAGGTCTCTTTTCACTATTTTCTCATGACCTCGATGACCAATTGAGCTCAAACTTTCACTGGTTTGTTTGTTCATGCATATGTTAAATCACACAAAATGTGGACACTGATTTTGAGCTGTTACCAAAAGTGTACAATACCTTTAAGCAGCTCTATGAAATTGGGCCCTGGTTGAACCCCAGAAAACCTCCCAATAAAGACGTGAGGCTAACCTTGCATTACTGCCTGTTTAATTTTGCATTCCTCCTATATTCCTGAAGATAATCAGTGCATTGAATACCATTGTCCATTCTTACCTTTTCCAAGGCTTGCTGTACGGGACTGATGAGAACATTCAACAGCCTGTCAAGAATGTCATGAAAGTTCGGACTTTGTCTAACACCATCCAGCTGAAAACAGAAACAGAAACACACGACAAATTGGAAACACGTAAACCAATTTATGATCAAACAGTCCCTCAACCACAATTCCATAAAAAACGCAAAGCCAAAAAGAGAACATACCATAGAGTTCTTACTCTATAATGGAGTAAGATTTACTATTATGGAGTATACCACATTTAATATGTGCTTGTGTTAGTAAGGAGTGGTATGACGTCATATTGACATCAACAGGATACGGATTTCTAATTAGATTAGGGAGATTGCGATCAAGTGGGATGGGGAGGTGAGTGATCTTTTCTAAACAACAGTGAATGTAATGGACAAATTCATTTTGTATTCAGTATGAAATTTGCAGTTGTGTACCGATTTTGTCTTTATACATTGTGCATTATGAAAATATAGAACCGGAGTTGAACTGTTAGTGGCTGTGAAGTAGACTTTCAAACTGTATACCTACATGAAGATCATAATCAAGTGAGTTAAGTGAGTTTAGAATCGTGCAAAAAATACAGAAGTAAACCGTTTTAATGAGTTGAATTCCAACAACAAAGTTGGGCATTGCTTGATCGGCTGTCTGGTGAGCAGTGCTTAAAGATTAACTTGAAAGAAATCGCTAAAACTAATTTGATCTGAAGTGTGAAGTTTTCCTCCCTGTAATTTTGTTAAAATATGATCGAAAAAACTAGTCCCCCTTCTGCGATTTTTGAACGAGTGTTTTTCCCGCCATTGGTGGTGCCCTGCATGGTTCCCAGCAAAGACCCCAAATGACGCAACATGCAATCAACACTGAAGTACCAGTGCCTCAGAAAACCAGAGTTAAACGTGTCTGCGTTGTGACGTAAAATACGTCACAACACGGACTGGATGAAGGTTGTTTATCATCATTGCTATGCACATTCCATTGTCTTGTAAATCGAGTCCATAGTGTGACGTCACAGTGCTGTTGTGATTCCTAGGCGCTTAGGGGATTTTTGTTAAACTCTGAATTTTTTCAGCATGACACTAATCAAAATGTTTTGGTTTTGTTTTGGGGTTTTTTACATTATGAAACAATTTGTATTGAGTTATATTCAATTATATGTAATCATTACAAACTCGTTTACCTATCTAAAACAAAAATTATAATAATAATCTTAATTTCGTTCAAGTTGATTTAATGAACCTATTGAGTAATAATTCATTAAATATGTTTGGAAATAAAAGAAACCCTTTTTTATAATCTCAAACATAAAACAACCATAACCTGGAATGTCATGATGAGATCTTCTACTGTTTGTTGTGGATTTTTAAAAAGTATTATTTCCAAGTATATTTAATGAACTACCATTCTCCAGGTCCTTAATTCATCATTCCAATCTTCATGGCAAAACCGAGACAGGATTTCCTAGGGGGTGCAGTTAGTTTGGATTAATAACAGAGTGAGTGGCGAGTAGTTGAAACACAGGTAAGTTAAAGGGACTGTGTCGTTGGGATCAAAGCACGCCAGTGGCTGTCCATGGAATTATGAACTCTCACACAGTTACTGCACGTAAGCGGGCGCCCTTCATAGATATGATACGGAGGGAGGGCGTGCAGTACCCAAGTAAGTAAAGTCTGTCCCGAGCCAGATATGGCTCATCAGGCCGGTGTTTATACCCGGTTTCCTAGGCATTAAACGACTGAGAATATTTCTATTCCCCCTGGACAGGATGCCAGTTCATCGCAGGTTACTCCCCAGCTATCAGCGGTACCCATTTGCACTCCTGGTTGGAGAGAAGCAGTTATAATAAAGTGCCTTGCTCAAGGACACAAGTGTCATGACCGGGACTCAAACCCACACTCTGCTGATCAGAAACACCAGAGCTCGAGTCCAGGTGCTCTTAATCGCTCGGCCACGACACAGCACCTGAGTGAGAGTTTATAATTTCATGTACAGCCACAGGCCTGCTTTGATCATGACGATAGTGCCCCTTAACTCTACCCATCCACAGAACTCAACATAGAGGGTTAATGCATGCAAACCTGAATTCGTTCCTCCATTAAGGTAACCAGTGCCACTGGGTTTGGACTCACATCGGTGCCGGAGGTGGCGGCAGACGGTGACGCGTCCTCCATGGAGCACTGCTTGGTCAGGACGATGCTGGGCTCACTGTCTCTGTCCCTGAGAATCGGGAGAACGCTGGAGAGATGAACGGAGGGATGACAGAGGGCCTCTAGCACAGCTGCCAGGAGGTTACCATTGGGCTCCAGTTGATCCGCCTGGAAGATGGAGAGGAACAAAATATCAATAACAAATTTGCAAATTTTTTTTTTTAAAGTTATATTAAATTTTATCGCTTAATTTTGGGTTGAACAAAGAAAAATTAACTCAAGTGGGATTTGAACCTACAACCTCCCAATTTACGTTACGGCGCTCTACCAACTGAGCTACGGTGTCCCTATTTTGTCAATAACTTTGTTTGGGGAGCTAGTCGGAAGCCATTCAACCTGTAACTTCGTATAGCCAGAGATCACACCCCAGTTTACGATACAACCTGGGAAGCAGCTGCAAAAGGATTACTTCAAGGGGACACAACTTTTTATAATTTTCAATTTTACTGCAACTAAACTTTAACGCAGTCCTTCTACACGCAACCTGGATCTTCCACCAAATATGACCTGAGGTCTAAGTTAAGGACGAGGAAAACACCTTTTTTTGTACACGCTGAATTAAATGCAGTTGTTTGTTTACTCTGCAATACAGAGCAGAGCAAACAACATGTGTTTAAAGGACGAGTCTCAAGTGCGAATGCATAAATATCTTGAACATATACATTTATAAAACTGGAAGGGTCATGGGCGTGCCATTAAGGACCGAGCTGAAGGCTCTTGAGCCAAATATGTGACCTACTAACTTGAATTAGGCCATGAAATTTGCACGTTCTACACAATCATCTGAAAGCGCCCTCTTTTGACTCAATTTCCTCAGGCCATGTTTAAACACTCCTCACCGTGTTTATATCACACGCTTGAACATGGCCATGTGATCTCCTCTCAACCAATTAAAATGTCCCAGGTATTTATAATGAGGTTTAAAAGAACATCTGCTGAATTCATTAAAATCATTACAAAACATGAAAACCCCTTCCTGATTTTCTGAAATCTTGGTGAAAAAAACTCTTTATTACATACCCAAAAAAGTAATCTTTCAACAACAACAACAAAAGATACCCCAAAACAAACTCACAGTGCCCATTGACCCAAGCAAGTCACACAGGAACAGCCACTTGAGCTGAGATGACGGGTAGAAGGCATGAAAGCAGGCCACAAAGGTACGATGGCACTCGGCCAAGATGCTCTCCCACAGCACCCTGAAGCGCTGGGTCTCCATCACCACCCTGTTCATGAGATGCTGAATGGATGGCTGCGTCGAGTTAGACAAGATGACGCGCAGCAGATCACAGCACGAAGCGATGGACTCCGGGAGCTGAGAACTATCTTGGGAGTGTTTCTTTGGGATGGATGCTATTTGAAGATGAAAATACAAAATATTCTTAAGATAAAGATTTTACGGTCAAATCTCACATCTAATTCTCTTGAGTGATTTGCTTAGGATCCTTCCTCACTCTTAACAAAATCCAACACCATGTGGTAACTCAACACTTTAACTGTTGGACTCTGATTATGGTAGTATGCCTGGGCCCAATTTCATGGCTCTGCTTACCGCGGAATTCTGCGCTTACGCCCAGCTGCGTCCCATAGAAATATACACGTTACAATGCACGTAAGCGCAGAATTATTTGGTAAGCAGTGCCATGAAAATGGGCCCTGATCCCTTGTAAAGCATAAGCAGTTTACTTTCGCGGTCCTCAGTCCAACACCATTCAGTAAATCAACATTAAAACTGTTGGACTTTGGTTATGGTGGTATGCCTGATCCTTTGTAAAGCATAATCAGTTTACTAATGCAGTCCTCGGTCCAACACCATTCAGTAAATCAAAACCCAAACTGTTGGACTTTGATTATGGTGGTATGCCTGATGCCTGATTATGGTGGTATGCCGTCACCTATTCGTGTTGTACTGTTGTTGATAAAAAGTTACAAACTTAGGTATGTTTTAAGGCACGTTCGTGCAGGCAACGAGTGGATCAAATTCTTACAAATCTAGGTAATCATCAAAATCGGGCAAAAACCATTGCTGTTCTTTATTTGCAAGAAAAGAAATATAGTTACGAATGTAATACAGTTTGTATTATGCAAATAGTAATTTAATGTTAACCGTGAGTCAATAAGAGTGGTGTTGGGAATGAACAAGCGTCGCCAAGGACGCTTCTTAAGCAAGCGGGAAAAATGTGGATTTGATCATTCTCGTCATAGTCTTGCAACTTGAATAGACGTAATACAGAAATTCTTGGTGTAACAATATTTTCAAACATTTTTGTTGTTATATGAAAGGTCGTACAAAAAGGCCGACTATCATGCATAGTATGGCCACTTTCAAACAATACATTGGCAGACTGCTTTAACTATTGTTCATCAGGAGTTGAGGATTATCCCAAAATAATTAGAGTCCCCCGAGCAATGACAAGGTTCCTTACAAGGGCTTGGGTAGACCTCACACACATAGCTCCGTAGCAATCGTAGGCAAGCCGTAGCAATGTACATGAGCCTCTCTAGATCCAGAGTAAAGTCCACCAGTTTCTTCCCTCCTTGCTTCAAAGCAACGAGGATACCTTCAGCGAGCTTGTTCCAGCTCCAGTTGAGGAGACGGAGGAGTGACTTGAAGACTTCCTGTAGATTAATAGATACAGAGGAAATACATATCAATGGTTACTCTCAATAAGCCACTTTGAGATATGGCCGACGCAATAATGACACTATTAGGTTTGGGTAAGTTTGTCTGTATAACACCCACACTAAACAGTGCACTCCTATAGTGCCCACCATACCTCAAAAAGGCTAATGGAAGTGTGTCCAATATGCTGTAAAAAGTTGGATACATCATTGATTTTTTGAAGTGCATTATTCCAATGATCTTGTTTTCAATAATCAACCATACAACCAACTTGTTAAAATGTAATCTTATATGTGGTATGTGATTTTGTACCCACTTGTTTGTGCTTATTTCAATCAATCAACCAATCAATCAATATTTTATTTCCACTCAATCAATCAATAATACAATTTTTTCCCGCATGACTCAAGTTTACAGTGCTTATTACAGATCGGTGTAAAGGTAAACCCAAATACTATGAGAATGAATATATCGAGTTAGTAAAAATAAAAAATGTCAGTGCTTGGTCAAATTAATCTGTTTTAAGGGGTGACCGTGGCTTTTTCAACGCTAACCCTACTCTCTGAAACAGTTTTCCCCTGTTCCTTGGTCAAGCTCCGTCAATCAGTTCTTTCAAATAACTGGTTTATAATCTGCTTTCAAAACTTGTATTTAAATACTTTGTTTTTATATTACTGTATTCATGTATTTGGTTCTTGCTTGCATTTTTTTCGAGCCCCATGAGCATCAATGCATGACAGAATACCCACTTTTTAAATTATTATTATTAAAGGTACAGGATTGGTAAGGATAAAAAAGAGCATTGTTTATATTTAGTCTGAAAGCTAACGGATTATGAAGTTCATACTAGAAACATTTTTCTCTGAGATATTTCCCTCTGAAAAGAAGTCATATCCGAGAAGACTGTATCTGAAAACCTAAACAAAAAATGCAACAGCTGATTTCAGTTGCTACAACCAAAATTAAGGACAATGTGTTTACATGCTGAAAATTGAGCATGTTTTTGAAGTATATTCTCCTGACTCAAATTAAGCCCAAATTTTCACAGGTTTGTTATTTCATGTAATATGGTTGATCACACAAAACATGAACACTGTCTACGACTATTTTGTCAGCTCTAACAATCCTGTGTAATACCATTAAAAGAAAAATATTGGCACGAGATTTGTTTACCGAGGTAACAGTGTTGCTGAATCTTGATGTGAGGATGTGAACAGGTTCTGTCTGGGATGCCACTCCTCCTGATGAACTAACGTCAAGTTGAGGTAGCCTAAACATGGTAGAAAAGAAAACGGACATCATTCGAAAGTGACTGATTTGTGATCATTTAATATACTTCCATATGATTATATTTGTTAACTGCAGATTATTTGTGAAACTTAATGGCATAATGAGGGTAGTTGTTACCTTTGTTCCACTTCTTCAATTTTTGTTAATCAATTAACAAACCACAAGGAAACTGACTGGGTAAATTTTAGTTCAATTTTGAGATGAACAAAGAAAAATTGACTTGAAGAGGATTTGAACCTGTGACCTCCAGATTAACATGAAGGCGCTCTACCAACGGAGCTATCTAGCCCTAATGTTGGCGGTCTCCCTATTTTATCATAACTTTGTTCGGGGGTGCCAGTCAAAAGCCATTCAACCTGTAACTGCCTTATAGGCAGGGATCACACCCAAGTTCACGATACAACCTGGGAAGCGGCAGCAGAGGGATCACCTTAAGGGGATGCGACTTTTTGTTTCAAATATCAAATAATCAAAAATCAACTGTCATTTCTCACCTCCTTCCCAATCCACAAACAGAAACACATTTTTAAACATTTACTGACACCTCCAACTACATTATTTTTGTTAGCATCCACAGCAGAAAACTTCCAACTGAACTTTTAGACAAATACTGTACAAATATTTTTGACAAACTCCTACCTGTAGAGTAACTGGGGGATCTGACCAGCGTTGATATCCGTACCATTGTTTGACTTCTTGGAACTCATAAACTGGAACGTCACTCTGCAATGAGACAAAATCATAATAAAAATAATTTGGTGCGTCGTGGCCAAGCATTCAAGTGCACTGGACTCAAGCTCTCGTGCTTCGAATCGGCAGAGTGTGGGTTTGAGTCCTGGTCTTGACACTTGTGTCCTTAAGCAAGACACTTAACCATTATTGCTTCATCTTCTGATTTGACGTCAAGCCGTAGGTCCCGTCTGTTGTGTAATTCATGTAAAAGAACCCAGTACACTTGTAGTTAAGAAAAGGGGTTTACCACCGGTGTTTCTGGCAGTGGCTGCTGAGTGTGCCACAGCACCTTGCAAATCCTTAAAAGGTGCAACATAAATCGGTCTCATTATTAAAAATTTAAAATATTTCTCTTTGTTCAAGCACGTTGAGTACCTTATAGACTGTGCAAGTCTCGCGCATATTCAAACTTCTCGGACCATTGTGGTCCAAACCATACAGAGTTTTACATGGCGGGATTTTGTTTTGACAATTATTTTATTTTAACGTAGTTTATGGCTATGGAAATTATATATGTTGTTGGGAATGCAATACGAAGTGATTAACAATATGAAAGTAAAATCAATTCAACAAAATAACAAAGAAAACCTGAGAATAAGACTTGACCTCCGTTTCCGGTTACTTTAAATTAAGAATTTTGCCCAACTGACGGTCATGTTGTCATTAAACCTATGTAATAGACGCACACACTCGGACACGATTGGCAAATGGGGTTTTATAACAATAAGCATCCTCGTCCCAAGTTTTAATTTTGTTAATTTGAACAAATTATTTGTAGTATACAAAAATATAAAATTTGTTTATAACAACTTGCTATGGGTATTTTTACTTTCAAGAATTTTGTTTCAATATAATTTAAAAAGAAGATTTGATTTCATAGCAAAATACAGTCTTCGTTCAAGGTTTTTTTCTTGTTTTCAATATGCGCAAGACTTGCACAGTCTATTGGTAGATACATGCTCTATATCAGACTCCGGTTCAGACTCTACAACTTCGGTGTATAAACCTTAGTTACAAATAAGTGTAAATTACAATTCTTGAACTCTACTCACTGGTCATCTGTTGTGATGGATGTCTGACCCCCTGAGCCACAATCGCTGCTGGGACCGTTCACTCTGGCCCAGGCTACATACCAACATCCCGAAGTCAGAGGAACTGGCTCGTCAAATAGCACAGGGAACTTTTCTCTGTAAACACAAACAAATAAACATGTCACAAAATGTTGCTTTTATGGACTTCTGTTAATGGTGAGTAACACATGTAATAATAATAGTAATAATAATAGAACCATTTTTCTCAGACTTATGTCATCGGATGTTTTTGACGTTGACAAAATATGCATTGGAAGGGTATCGAATGCAATGGCAATTTACACCATTTTAACGTGAGGTTAGAGACTTGTAAATTTGTTCTGCACTCACATGAGGACTCTATCTATTGGAAATTAGTACATCACAATTGACATTTTCCTTCCTCTTTCAGATCAATGGGAATCCCTTTCTTACCGTGCACCGCACTCAAAGGTGATATCATCACTCTCTGCTAGTGGGTCCCCATCGGGCTCGTACTCTGATGCCTTGGTGCCAAGCTCATACAGCTGTACAGAGCAAAGAATGAAAACATACCGTAAGAGTACCTCACAATTAAAGGTAGGGTCCATAGACTGGTAAATACTCAACAAATGTATGACCATAAAAACTTACTTGGTGAGAAGCACTGCAGCTATTGATAGTATTATCGAAGTAGTATGGTTTGGATAATTTTTAACCCAAAAACATTTGAATCTGTGTTTCTGGCATGGTTGGCTGTAGATTGCTACATATCTCCTTGCAAATCCTTATAAGGTGCTATTTAAAATGGGTCTTATAGACCCATTGCATATAACGTCACACTCTCAAAAAGAAGGCAGATCATTGGACGATAGCTGTTCTCTGTGCATAAAAACGTGCGCATGACCTCACCTTACCTGTAGCGTTACGCAAGGGGGATCTATTGATTTCAATAGACCCCTTACACAACGCGGAACGCACCGAACAATGCTCGTCATTTTGGGTGTCAACTCTCTCTTTTGTGCATTTTTGTATATGATTTTGACACCCAAAATGACACCCAGGATAGGCGCATGTGAGTACGCTGCGCGTTGTGCAAGGTGTCTATAATGCAAACATAGCTCTAAATAACTGTCATAAAAATGAATGACTACTTTGATACACTCGTTTCTTGTGATAAAGCACTATATAAGCAAGTGTAATATTATAGGCCTTACCTTGATCTTAGCGTTGTATTCACCTCGTCCACCAAATAGTCCCAGACCACCAAGTACAACATCTGTGTCTACGCTGAACCGAAGAGCTTCAACAGAATGACCTGAATAGCCCCAGCCTCCACCATAACCTGAGGTAGGACAAAAACAATAATAATTATCAGTCTCTAACATCCTTGTTTCTTAACAGTGTTTCATCTAGCGAGGCTGTCCAACCATCCATTGGACAGCCTTGGAAGGATTTTTAATGGCTTTGGATGGCCAGCTGGATGTCTCTGGACGGCCAACCGGCCATTCAGCAGGACAGCTGCCAGCCAAATTCTAGAAAACAAAATGTCTGAGTCAGTCTGAAACACCAATATTTAGCAAAAGAAAAGAAAAAATTAACGCATGCAGGAAAATTACCAACTTGTCTGCACAATGCAATACCACATTATGTCATGTATCTAAAACCTAGTGGTCTTGTTCCTCTACTTGTTGAAAAGTTACAACTGCACTTACATAATGTGCACCATACCGCTGTTAGATAGACTCGCTATGCATGCCCAAAGTTGGCTATGTGTGTACAGTGATTTAAGTGAAAGAAAAAGCTGCTGTAAGTTGTCGGAGGATTGAGGTGAAACTAAGAATGACAACGAAAGGGAAACTTCTGATATCCAGAGTAATCTCAAACATAAAACAGCACATCACTCTTCGTCATTTGAAAACTTAACAGGCAAGCAAAAGAGATCAAACAGCGCAGCACACTTTGTCAAATGAGAACTTAACAGACAAGCCAGGGACATACAACAGCGCAGCACTCTTTCGTCATGTGAAAACTTAACAGGCAAGCCAGAGAGGTAAGAAGTTAGGGTTGATACTTGTGGCCTAAATCTGCTTGACAAGGGCCTGCCGATTTTTACATTAAAAAAAAAAATTTATAACACAAATTATATATTACACAATCTGCTGCTTTCTTGTGAATTTTCAGGGGAGGGTGGTTATTAGTTTGACCTCCCACACATTGCTTTCAAAATGGAAACGTTTACAGGTAACTTGGAGGAAACCGACTGCAATCTGCATGCAGAATGCTCAAGAGAGATTTCTTGTGAACAGCGTCTCACAATCCCCCTGAAAATAATGTGTCAATATTTGTCCTGCCTGGAGATTGCAAGCCTGAAACTTTTAAAGGGCATCAAGGCTAAGAACAAGGGCAACAGAGGCCATGGCCTCCAAGGCCTCCGCGTAATTCAAGGCCTGAGATTGCCTGGAACTGGCTGCCAGTAAAATTCTCCCTTACCTTCAAATCTGTTGACAGCATTGAAATCCTCCTTGGTGTACACTTTGGTGATGCACTGCTTTTCAGTCTGCGCCGCGGTGACAGTCAACTGGGCCTCCTGGGAGGCAGTCAACGTATCCAGACATGCCAGCATGTGAAGGGCACAGTGAGAGCGAGAGACCAAGATGGATGGGGTAGAAGGGAGGGCTAGCTCGGGGGTCAGGACTGAGGCGGAAGAGGGTAGGGTGGGGATCGGACGCACGCAGGGCTTGATGACACTGTGGCAGGTGATTCTGCCTGTGGATGGCTGGAAGCTAACAACAAGAAAACAAAAGGAAATTGGAAAGTAGAATAACGAGTTCAATGTAAGATCTTGCTAGTTATCATTAAGAGAAGGGGTTCGCCCTAGTGTTTTCTGGTATGGTTGACTGCAGATTGCGCCACAGCACCTTGTAAACCGTTACATGGTGCAGTGTAAATATATGGGTCTTATATTTTGAACATATATCTGCATACTTTGAGGAAAAAAAAATATCTTTGAGACGCTCTTGGATGTGATAAAGTGCTATAGAAGAACTATTATTATTACGATTATGATTATTATTATTACATTGGGCAGGGAGGGGGGGGGGGCATTTTTACTCACCACCACAATACATTATACAGTGGATCCAGACAGACACTTGAGTCACCGAAGTTGAAAGATGATTCTTGCTCGCTGTAGCTATTGCATGTGCCGTCCACTCTACTCAGCATTAGGCACTTCACACCTGTCAACCCGTTACGTGGTACTACACCTGTAACAAGAATTTTAAAACCAATTAGGGGGAAAGTGAAATGTGTTTCCGTAGTATGTCATGTTTCAATAACTTATCATTTAAATGAAAGTTTAAATTGTATCTTTTAACTACTTCACTTTGGATAGACTTACGGCAGACGTTTGCCCGTGTCATAGGAAAATCTGTACGCCAGATTTCTGTCCCCCATATGGGAACACAGGCTGAAGGAGGATGATTCAAAGGAGGGCGCTAGCAGAAGAAGTTTGTACACAGTTCGCTGTATGGGGGACAGAATCTCCGGGGGACAGAATCTCCTGCCACACCCGGAGCAACTTCCAGAAGAATATTTAGTGTGGTGCACCCACAAAATTATTCACCGATGACGATGAATAACCAAAAAACCAACGGGCCTTTAATGACTCACCAATGACACTCTGGTTTGCAAAGACCAGCGAGTTCTCCAACATCCTAGGGTTGATCAACGCCTCATCTACCTTGATGAACGTCTGATCCCCACTGGCTCCTATCCACGTAGCCTTGCGTCCGTACTGTGGACCCATGTCAGGCACGGGACCCGGCCTGGAGTGTGACACTGCCCCTTGGGCATTGGACTCCTCCAGGATGGCCCGGCAGAGCTGACCCTTCTGTTTGTTGGAAAAGAAGAGATGGGACAGATTGTTAAAGCACAATGACAACATTGGTAATTGTCAAAGAACAGTATCCACACTTGATGTGACCCAACATATACATGAAATAACAAACATGTGAAAGTTTTAGCTCAATCAGTCAGTGGAGTCACAAGAAAACAGTGAAAAACACAATTATAAGTTTTCACTGTTTTCAAACATCAGGTTTTGGAATCGCGAGATCAAAACTAATTGCTTCACTTATTTCTCAAAAACTATAGCATTCCAAGCAAAAATATTTTAAGGGATGTTGAAATGACCATCTTTATACCATGTAAGTTATGTGCAAATATGTGAATATTTATATTTTCACTCTTACCAATGTTGTACACACCCTTTAAAGAGAGGGTACAAGAATGACTCTTGGAAAACCATAAAACTAATGAAACTTCAACTTCCAAGAAAGCATACTTCATGTTTTTCTTGTAACTGGTACATGTTACAGGATAACCAAAGTTATCAGACGCAATGCTGCCCCTGTCTTATTTCTTCTCACCCTTCTCTGTAAGCAAATGCAGCATTCTGAACTTCACATAACCTTGCAACCTCAGTTATTACCTTGATCCTAAAATAATTACTTGTACATCATCAGGGGTCGAAAAATGCTAAATCAAATGTTTCATATTTCAAAAAATCCTGAACTTTAAACAACTCACTTGTACAATCTATAAATCAACTAAATTGTGGTTACATCTACAAAAATATGGTATGAATTTGCATGGAGGAAAACAGACAACTGTAACTGTACACTAAATATTGTCCCTATTCTATTGGTAGATATTCCGGTTGACGATTTCAAACTAAGATGAACTCCAGCAAAACAATGAGATGTGCAACTAAGATCTTAAGAATGTCTGGTGGGGAACGAAAACCACCACAGAAGCTCCAGTGATGATTTCAGAAACCCCCATGATTAATGTAGGAAGTAAAGCCATATGACTATGACACAAAGCCGTCACCAAGAAGATGTTTTTAAAGAACACCAAGCTGGCTTAGTTATCACAACTTCCATCGAATAATAATAATAATACTTGGTTCTTATAAAGCGCTTTATTACCTAGATCCTAAACCAATTACTTGTACAGCATCAGGTGTCAAAAAATGCTTAATCAAAGTTTCATATTTCAAAAAAGCATACAGCCTGAACTTTAAAGGACTGACTTGTACAATCTATAATTCACAGAAAGGTCTTTAAAAAATATATATATATTGTCGTTGGAAATTTGATCTCATCTTCCAGAAGTTGTTATGACAAAATATTTACAGGCCCTTTTTGGGGGTCTATAGACGTTATGAAAGAAAATGTTTGAGGGTATCTGTGTATGAAATAAGGTCTGAACCCTGACCTCTTCAAATATACTAATGATGACTTCATCCAGAGCGCCCTCTAGTGATTTTTGGGGGCTAACATTTTTATGATTGCTGACTCTTCATTTATAAATTCCCGGACATCCAGTGTTTGTGATCTGGATGTTTGTGATGTCACAATTGCCTCCTTTCTAGTTTCTATTTGTTTTAGATTACAATAAAACCAAATTCCGTACCTGGAAGTTTCCACAGGTATAGACATTCCCTGATATACCAAGCAGGACAGTGTGATTACTCCCGGCGGCTACCTGGACGACAGCCTCTGGAATCTGTAGCTGCACTGGGGCAGTCCTGGTGTCAAGAATGAACAGGAGGAGAATTACACAACATAACCCCTGCTTAATTAACAATGTAAGCTTTGGAAAAGTCACAATAGAAACTTGATACAATCATCTGAGAAACAATGGACACTATATGACTGAATTTTTTGGGGGTGTTTATTTTACCTGCTTCCAGAATCTCCCTGGCCCAGCTGACCATGGTTACCCAGACCAAAGCCATACACCTCACCATTCTTCAATAGTACCACTGCAAAATAACCAAACAGTAGAAATCCATCATTATTCACAAATGACCTCGTATATAGGTCTGTATAAAACCGTATCCGAATTGGTGGCTACAGCTAAGGCTACGGCTGTTGCCAAAGGTATTGCTAAGGACGTCCTGTACTTCAACGCATGACGCAGAAATCTAAACTGACGCAGAAATCTAAACGTAGCCATAGACATAGCTCTAGCTGTAGCCGTCAATTCGGACATGGCCTAATAGAAAGCCAAATCTCCACTAAGATTGGGCAACAGCAGAGAAACAAGTAAGGAAAAGATAAATACATAGATTTTGGAACAATCACTACACCAGCCAGCACTGCAGTCACGTAAACGTACTCCATGGGACATTCGCAAAATGCTTGTGACACTCAAAGGGGGATCAGGTTGGCTCAGTGGTTTCCTTCACCTCTGTAGACCCTGGTTGGAATCCCACCTCAGACCAGAGCCTTGCATGTGGATTGGGTTTTCCTGTCCCTACCCGATTGCATGGAGTTTTCCCTATTTAGGGTTTTTCCTCCCACATCTGAAACTGAACACTTCTTCTGGTTTCCTGTTATTGGTGCTTATTGTGCTGTTAGATTTGTAACAAAAATAAATAAATTGTGGATACATCTAGCAAAATATGGTATGAATTTGCATGGAGGAAAACAGACAAAGTGAGAAAACTGTTACTGTACACTGATGTTGTTTAAATATTGTCCCTATTCTATTGGCAGATATTCCGGTTGACGATTTCAAATTAAGATGAACTCCAGCAAAACAATGAAATGTGCAACTAAGATCTTAAGAATGTCTGGAGGGGAACGAAAACCACCACAGAGGCTCCAATGATGATTTCAGAAACCCCCATGATTAATGTAGGAAGTAAAGCCGTATGACTATGACACCAAGCCGTCACCAAGAAGATGTTTTTAAAGAACACCAGGCTGGCTTAGTTATCACAACTTCCATCGAATAATAATAATAATACTGGGTTCTTTTAAAGCGCTTTATCACACCCCTAGGGGCGTATCAAAGCACTCATTAGTTCTTTTTCAACAGGATAAGCAGAAGTATGTTTTGAATTATGAGACCCATTTATGTAGCACTTTATATTAGTTTACAAGGTGCTGCGGCGCATTCAGCAGCCACCGCCAGAAACACCGCGGCAAACCCCTTCTCTTGGCGATAAGTGAAACTGGTTTTTTTTTGTGCATTACACAACACATGGGACCTACAACTTTACTACCCATCCGAAGGACGAAGCAATAATGGTTAAGTGTCTTGCTCAAGGACACAAACCACACTCTGCTGATCAGAAACACCAGAGCTTGAGTCCAGTGCATTTGACCGCTCGGCCATGACACGCCAAAGTATCAACAATTGGAATCCAAACTTTGGGGGAAAAAACAAATAAAATTGTACCACATCTGGAATCTTTTGTCACAATGTCACTTCATACCTGAATGGTGCAAGCCACAGGCTACCTGGGTAGCAGCTGATGGGAGGGTGATAGGCCCTGCTGGATGCATGACATGCTGGCCGTAGTCTCTCTCTAACTCACGATCCTCACCGCTGGTGCTACCCTCATCTGTTGGACAAAAATTCACCAAAATGATTAAACAGAGAGCCTGATATGAACCTTTTATAATTTTGTTTTTTCATCCCTTCGAATCAGCATATGCCGTTTTCAAAACCACAGCATGGGCTTGGGCTTTGGCTTGGGCTTAGGCTCCGTCCGCCTGTTTGAAGCCCCATGAGGAAAACACATGCTTTCAAAATAACTGCAGGAGCCCAAGCCCAAGCCGTGGTTTTGAAAAGGGCCATAGCCAAACCAAGGCTGGAAGAAAATAAAGTAGTCTGGCCCTTTCTAAAATGATAATATATGAATGATCAGTAATCATGATTTATATAGCATACAGGGAACTATACCAAAATTTTCACAAAATGATAAAAGAACAGACCATATCACAAATGTAAAATTGGTTTCAAGTGAAGTTTTCTGAAGTTTCACTACATTTTTATCATCCTCACCAACCCTTTCCCTTTGCACTGGTATCTGATAAATTTAACCATGAGCTATTTACTTTGTTTACGTTGCCCTAAAATTTCCCTGCAATACACAAGATATTAGAGGCCAGACAATGGAGTGTGCACACACCATACCCGCATTGTACACTTGACAACCACTGAGGCACCTTCTTTTGACCTCATTGGGTGCTGTATGGAATTGTTACTTACCTTTTCCTTTGTCCTGATTCATGATAAACCCGAGTCGTCGATGCTTCCCGTCCTGCTGCTTGTTCATCCCGTACCGTAGCTGTGCCAGCAGCTTGTGTTGCAAGATGTTACCGTGCTGAACTAGCGCCCCAAAGAAGTTACCCCCGCCGGGTACTGCACCCGGTATGGCGGCCTGAAGAGCGCCCCCTTGGCCACGACGGTGCTCCTGAGACTCACCAGCGCATACTTTACAGCAGCAGCACTTGGTACAGCCCGAGTCACCAGAGCCGCACCCACAAACCCTGTGAACAACAATATGATAATCAATGTCATTACTAATTTTTCAACACCCAAGCAGATCCTCGTGTCATTTGATTGGAGGCAGTCCTTTTATTAAACCATTACATGGATTACATCATAAATCATGCAATTTGGTTTCATTCAAAGTGCATTTTTTGTCCCAATCCATTTTGATTTTGTATTATAATTACCAATACAAACTATATAAATAACAGCTGAACATGTTTTGAGATGTGCCCCCTTTCTTCAAATCAAAGGTTGAAAAAAAAATTGCTGGGGAATTTCCAGAAAATTGCTGGTGAAATTTCCAGAAAATGCAATATTTTATGTTTTCCTCCATTGACCTGGTGTACAAATCTTGCCTGCAGGAAGTGTAGGCTCTGTGGCTCTTTTGTTAACATTTGATGTCACAATTTACATGGTCTTTACCAAGCCCTTACAGGCATTTTAAGTGCATCCTGAAAATAACAATGCATATAGAATGCAACAGGATCTTGACTACAACAAACAGATTTGTTCTTTGTTTTCAGTAGAGAGCAACATGATCTATAATAGATATTAATTTATTATTTAATTATTGGCGCTTATTATGCTGTTACATGTGTAATAAAAATAAATAAGATGTGGTTACATGAACCAAAATATGGTATGAATTTGCATGGAGGAAAACAGACAAGGTGAGAAAACTGTAACTGTACACTTAAGTTGTTGAAATATTGTCCCTATTCTATTGGTAGATATTCCGGTTGACGATTTCAAACTAAGATGAACTCCAGCAAAACAATGAAATGTGCAACTAAGATCTTAAGAATGTCCGGAGGGGAACGAAAACCACCACAGAGGCTCCAGTGATGATTTCAGAAACCCCCATGATTAATGTAGGAAGTGAAGCCGTATGACTATGACACCAAGCCGTCACCAAGAAGATGTTTTTAAAGAACACCAAGCTGGCTTAGTTATCACAACTTCCATTGAATAATAATAATACTGGGTTCTTATATTTAAATTAACATCTATTAAATCGTTGCGGTACAGGCTGCAAAAACATAGGTTTCAAACTGCCTTTAGCGACTGGGCTAGCTCGGTGGTCTAGTGGTAAGACATCTGCTCTTGCAAAGCAAAGGTCATAGGTTCGAATCCCACCCGAGTGATTTGCCTGAGGATTTCTTTCACAGAACTCAGGAAAGCACTGAGTATACAGTGCTTAATACACATTGGTGCAAGGGTAAAAACAAATTATATGATCTATAATGCTATTATTTGTTATTTTTCAGCATCTTGTTGCATTGAGCAAGATTCAGGTGACAGTTGTAATATTAAAGGGAGGGTGTACCTTTGGTAAATAACGACCATAATGACCATAAAAAGTTATTTAGAAAGAAGAACTGCAGCTGTTGATGATGTATAACATGTTGAGAAACAATTTCCTTCTAAGGAATGTGGAAACGTTTCTCAGATTGTGTATTCCAATTACGGATTATTCTTCCTGCAAGGACATAAACGCTCCAGATTTTCAGCGATATCTCAAAAACGCTACCACCTTATGAAAACAAACTTTCACAGGTTAGTTTTATTTATCTACATTTATATACAATTAAAACAACCGAACAGTTTAAAAAACCAAAGGTATACTTTGCCTTTAAATTCCATAAAGGGGGGGAAACATTTCTTACATTCCGGGATTCCTGCCTGGCTGGTAGGTATTGACGCACGCATCACCGTATCCTGTACAGAGTCCACACAATGAACAGATCATGCACTGATCCGCCTTCCATTCATGATCACACTGCTCATCGTCTCTCACGTCTTCTTCTGCATCGTCTTCGGCACCAGGAGCAAGGATGTCTGCTACTGCTTCACCTGAGATGGATAAGAAAGACAAAATGTGTCAGTTATCATCAGTGAAGAGGTCCAGCTTCTATTCATTATCATCTCTTCCGTCTCCTTCTGCATCGTCTTCGGCACCACGATACTTCCTAGAATCTTACAGTTACTTCCTAGAATCATAGAGTTAGGGCTCTCGTCATTATACACAGATAGCTCAATGGTTACTGGGGTTTTTTCCAGTCCGGGTTTTGGTTGGCCAAGACTGAACATCTGACGTCACAGATGTACCTTTGACCTTGCATGCCATACTACTGTTTGTGTACCATACACTCCGACGAATGTGTGTAGCATCTATGCGTGTGTATGTATATCCAATGAAACCAATGGGTTTGCAAGACTAGTGCCTGTCTTTAGCCTTTGTGGATACACACCATGACCAATATGAGGCAGAGGGTATCCCCACCTCCCCAATGTTCCCATACTTTTAACACACTATTTTCCTAGAGAAGTACCCCCCCCCTAAAATCCTCCAAAGAATTCCTGAGATTCCAAGCACACAATGAAGACACAATAGGGGCGGGGTGCACCATGCCCCATGTTGAGCACAAAATGTGCGGATAAAGACAAGGGACCAGTCTATAGTTGGCCTTGCTGCAGATAATGATCATTAAGAAATGATGATAGGATTTGGGTTAATGAAATTGTTATTACATTGAAAGCCAGAAGATAGGTTACTTAGAGTTACTTGCCTTCTGTGACGAGTCTTCCCATGAACTGTGCAACCGCCGATTCACCACCCTGTGGCTGTACACCATTACCGCACACATCGTCTGGACTCACCGGCTCCTTCCCAGAGATGTTGGCGTTCTTACCGTCCTTCCCCGTGCCCTGTCCCAGTGAAGGGCCCCTGCCGCACTGCCCCTTGTTGTTGATGCCCATGGTGTAGACGATGCCATTATTGGTCAAGATGCAGGTGTGTGCTTTGCCGAGGGCAACACCCGTTACCCTCACATTCTTCAGATCAGTCAACAAACCTATAGAGGTGATATAAGGTGTGTACGGAATGAGCAACACTGGCATGAGCTACTACAGCATTGGTTAACAGTCTGACTTCTAAAAGTCCTAGACACAGTTCTCTATCTGGAATGTTCCATGCTCACCTGCGGGGTCATTTTCCGGAATAATTCTTTCTTTTTTGGGGGGGGGGGAATATCGTTGTCAAAATGAAACTATGACTAAACCAACAAAAAGCAACAAACGCTCTCTCTGAATGCACCAGGATTTCTTTTTCTCTTCCGAGAAAATGGATATTGGCCGAACCCTTGGCCGTGAAAATAAAAATAATAAAGCATTTATATAGCGCCTGATGCATGGCCTCAAAGCGCTTCACAAAAATATTTAAATCAGCATCTATATATTACAGAAAGTACACACACAAAATTATCAATAAGCAGACAAGCAATTAAAATACATTAAACAATAAAATACGGCCGATAATCGGTCAAGGCATGCTGGGACTCTCAGACTTATAAACTCCCTATCTTAATTTCTCAACAGTAATTCCAACAGAATTGTGCTCGTCTATGAATGACATGATTGAATTCGTTCTCACCTGTGCTGTTGTCAGCATTGTGGGTGTCCTTGCCGAATACATACAGCTCTCCATCCTTAGTGACGACTGCCGTACTGCCGTTATTACACGCTACGTATACTGCACATTTCCCGTCCATCTTCAGCATCTTCTTGGGTTTGGATGGTTTGAGTTGACGGCGTCCCTTCACTGAAAAAAAAAAAAAATGGGAACAAAAATCATAACTTGTGACACTCCATGCCAAAATCTTCCTGCCAAAACTCAAAACTGTATTTATTTGCTCATCAAATAGATGAGAATAAGAGCTTTTAAAAGACACCTACATGTAGTTAGGGCCTATAAGGAAATTATTCTCAACATATAAAATGTTTAAGACATCACATTACATTAATATCAAGGCTGAAATTTAATGCTATTTCATTATTTTTGACAAGTGCCTGATTTTGGGCCAAGGCTTCACACATTTCCAAATATTAACACTTGGGTTTGTAAATGTGTCTAAAAATTTACAAGAATGGATGATAATAAAATGAAAATAGTCTGATACCCTCTTAAACTGTGAAAGTGTAGTATTCGAGTAGGGCTTTCAAAGTCAAGTTTAAATGACGTTCACTGGAATGGGGGTTTGTACACATGGGTTAAAATGGATGCTTGAGCAGCAAGTGAAACCCGCAGTCGAGACAGGGCCCTTGGAGCGTGCAAGCCAGAGGAAGTTCCAGGCAGACTGTGCTCCATGCCATTGCATCTCTGGGTAGGACAGCTATTTTGTGTAAAATTCTCAGCAATTTGCCTATCGGCATAGGGATTTAGAAAGATGTAGTATTCGCTCTACAGGTAAGTAGAATGATGTAGACACAGTGCTTAACACACATGATGATGCCAAGTTGTAATGCATACCCTGATCACCATCTTCCCCCTTCCTGGCTGTCCCTGCGAAGTAAACACTTCCGTCATCCCCAAGTAAGGCAGCATGGTATCCGTCGTGTCCAACGCTGCATTGCACAATCTTAGGTGACTTAGTGATAGGGAGCTCCGACCACTTGGTGCTGGTTTGACCACTCTGTTTGATGCCCAGACTCTGTGCTTTCCCTGCAAACAGCATCTAGGGGAGGGGGAATTGTATTATAAAATATATTCAATTCTGGTAATGAAACCAAGTATGCTTCGGCCTGACAGTACGGCAGGTAGGTGATAGGATTGCGCCTTTGATGATAGAATCGTGAATTTGGCACACAGTCTGAGTATGTTATGAGAAAGATATTTGCATTTAGGGCCATCACAGATTTGTCCTTTGAAAAAATATAGGTAGAACAAGCAATGGGCAGCCGTTTTAAAAATTGCTTGTTATTCTACCTATATTTGTTCAAAATTCAAATCAGCAATGGCCCTATGTCCAAATGTCTTTCTCATGACATACTCTGACTGTGTGGAAACTTCCATGCTTGTATCATCAAAGGCACAATTCCCACATATATGTTCCGTATCTGCCCCACTATGAAGCCTATGGAAACCTGTGAACCAAAAACACTGGGGTTGATATAATAACAGGTGGGAACAATTAATCAATCCATTAACTCTTCGAGCGCTGCCAACGTTCTTAAAAGGTCATGTTGAATATCCATATACAGGCCGCCAATGTTCCCATTTGTCCAGACTGACTTTAGACTGGTCCCCTGTTTTTATCCGCAATGAGTAATACACTTTATTCATGAGCCTGGGAGTGTGACAGCAGGTGTCCAGGCTACTTTACCTTCTACCCTTCGAGTGCAGCTGACGTTCTGAAATGTCATACTGAATATCCATCCACAGGCCGCCATCGTTCCCATATGTTCTAAAGAAATGGCCGGCCTGAGGATACAGAATTACCAACACGCGACTGGCACTGTAAGGGTTAATCTCCAACCTGGCCAATTACAACCACGAGCACATGCCCGAAAGTCTGACACTTTAAAATCTTGTGGCCGCTTGTTCACATTCAGTGATATTCGGCCATGTAGTGTTCTATACAAGTGGCAATGCATACAAACATGTTGTGGCCAAGCAGTTAAGAATGGTTATGAGCACTGGACTCAAGCTCTGGTGTTTCAGAATGTGTAGGTTCAACCCAGAATGTGGGTTCGAGTCCCGGTCTTGACACTTGTGTCCTTGAGCAAGATAGTTTACCATAATTGTCCTTCAGATGGGACACTAAGCCATAGGTACCCTGTAGTAGTACTGGTCGTGCACGTAAAAGAACCCAGAACACTTATCGTGGAAGAGTAGGGGTTAACCCCGGTGTTTCTGGTTCACACAGCAAGCATCCTTGATAACGGGTTTCCTTAGGAGTGCAAGCTACAGTGATTAAGTTCACTTATGAGGCATCCTTGGTTTCATTACCAGAAATATATAATAATAATAACAATGAAAACAAAACAAAAAAACAATTCTACTGACTTTCCATGGGCGAAAACTAAAAAACTTAAATCATAATTGTACATAATTGATATTATTTTTAAAGATCCAACTCATGCTTACCTTTCCAGAGACGGTCCTGATGAGAGTGAATTCTTTACCAGCTGCTATATACATGCCCTCATCACTTACTCCAGTTTCTACAGAGACAAAACAGACAACGAAATGACAATGATGTATCAATGGAATGAACTGAACAGGAAACATGCTACGAGACTGCATCGTGAAAGCCCTTTAGAGACCATGGTGGTCACAAGAGGCTTAGATAGACAGATAGATAGAAAGCTAAACGGTTTATTCACAATAGTCATCACAGCATAAAAACTGATTTGCAACTATATGACATCATAAATACGGTTAAACTACATCATTATAAGGACATCAAGATTTTAAAAAACCAATTGAGCAAAAGGAAGCAAAAGACTACCAAACACCTACCTAGGAAAATACACCAACCTGCACTTACAAAAATGGTACTAACACACCAACAAGCACACCCACACATGTACCCAGCAACACTCACACAACCATTACATCCAAACACAAAAAAGGCCTAAATATTTAAAAAGCTGTCTTGCACCAAAATGCCCAAAGCGGCCACAAACGACCACAAGATTTGACCTACTACCACACAAACAAAAAGGTCACAGATAAGGTCAGGTTCTAAAGCGGCAGTTTCCCATGTTAACATACCATCTAAATTTCTAAAACAAAACAAAAACTATGTTTTGTGTTACTTTTCCAGACATTTTTTACTGACAAATTGACCCCCCCCAAAAAAAAATTTTTTTTTTTTATAATAATAAAATAAAACACAACAATACCAGCTGAATCTGGGTGTATGGTGATGATTATACAAAAAGGAATGAATCTAAAAGGGTTAAAATAGGCCATATCCAAATAACACACGCAGAATTTTGAGTTTGACAAAATGAAAATGCATTTCCAAGTCTCACATATCAATATCATTATTACCCAAACACCCACATAGATATATTTGTAACATACTAAGCTTCCTTTTTAACTGACTTAATAACTACTTTTAGTGATAATAAACAATATGATTCAATTTTACTCAAATTAAAATTTTTACTTATCTTTGCCTAAAAGAACAAACATACAATATTTTGAATCATTACAAACCTATTTATCTTTGCCCAAAGGAAACAAACAGACGATCTTTCCATTACTTACCGATCTCTTGTTTCTCTGTGTTGGACTCTTTTCCGTTACCGTTCATCGACGGGCCGTAAGCGAGTAAAGATTTCCTGGCAAGTTTCACTGGGAGCTCTCCGATCTTAGACATCGGTGAACTCTGAGGGTTGAAACTTTGAACTACAAAGGAATCCTGAAATGACCAATAATAATAATAATAATACTGGGTTCTTGTACAGCGCTTTATCACACCCCTACGGGCGTACCAAAGCGCTCATTATTTGTTTTACTACAGGATATTAAAGCAAAGCTTGGTTTTTAATTATGAGGCCTGTTTATATAGCACCTTGTAATGGTTTACAAGGTGTTGTGAAGCAATCTGCCGCCACTCTAAGGGCTCCAATTTTGGGGGGAAATCCTCAAGACTGCAAGGCTTGTAGTTCAACATTTTTACTAGACCAGATTTTTTTTTACAAGACCAGAATCAAAATGAGAAAAGATTTTAAAAGACAAGAATCAAAATGAGAACACAGTTTTTAAACAGTATGTGTAAACTGTTTGAACAAGCACCGAAAGAAGATTGATGTCACTTGTCTCATGGGTAAGTAAACTTTGATACTCAACAGAATTTAAAGATGTTTATCAGACACTAAGTCAGCATTTGAACATAAAAAGATATTGAATTAAAAAATACAAAACTGTCGGACTTGAGTTTACTGGCCCGACGCTAACATCACTGACCTCAGGCCTGCGGTTCAGCGTAAATTTTGAGTCCTGACTATGCCCAAACCAGCAGGGCAAACCTCTTCTCTTAAAGGGATTGTATACGTTTGGTATTTGGAACCCACTGTTTGTTTCAATCCTACTTAGTTGTAGATATATACCCTTAAACTAACCTGTGAAAATTTCATTTCCAAAGGTGGTAGCGTTTACGCTTCTCAGATTCAAATTTGTTGGGATAAAAAGTGATACATTTTTCCATAACCGCAGTACTTCGAGGTGAAAAGTTTCTCAAAATGCATTATACTATCTAAAGCTGCTGTACTTCATACCAAGTAAGTTTTTATTGCCATTAATTTTCAAAGTCATTACCAACCGAATACAGACCCTTTAAAGAAAACAAGATTTCTGATGGTCAATGTTGAATAACCACACAATTGCCCCTTTAACTTCTTGGGCGCCTTAGTCATGGGTGATATCTTACATATGGCATCACTTACAGCCATTACTGTATATTCCACACTTTAGGGACTTACATCATTTAACGCTGATACACATCCGATGTTTTCACCGTCACTGAAGAGTAGAGATGCAGACGTGCTCCCTGAAGAGAAAAAATGAAATCAGGATGAATTTAAATTGATACGTTTTATGTAGTCATCTTTATTTCTGACGTTTCATTTTCTATTTTTCATGCAGTTTTGACCTGAATTATAATCAACAACGCTTACACTTGATGGGTTCAGCCTGGTTCACACTTCACGCAAAAACAAATGCGAAGCGATTTTCCAAAGCAGCAAGTTTGCCATGCGAACACCCATAATTTCGCAGGGGGCAAGCCAATCTTAATCCTTACGAAAAGTAGGTTCATACTTTTGAAATCCATCCTGCCGGTTCATCAAAATAGTTTGCTCCATGCTGCCCATCTGGTTCCCCCCCTTCACAATGCTATTTTAACAAACTTCTTTGAATTCCATAACAAGTGCTGAGTTTGTCCAACTTGCAACTGCACTGCTAGAAAAAAAGGTTGATAATTCAGACATACCAGTGGCAGGAATGTCGACTGACCCGGTCTCCACCAGGGTCTCTGTGTTCACTGTGACCACCGTGTTGACTGATGACGACGACGACCCGCTGTGATCCAACGTGGTGGGCTTGTAAAGAAGCTGCCCCCTCGTTACCCCCAGCCAACCTCGCTCATGAAGATGAAAATCTCTGTTGACCGCGTATATGTGACCCTAAAATAAAACAGGGCAAACTTGTTTGAAACAAACAAATACTTTTAAAGTTATCTTGATCTGGAGGTACTTAACTAGTACATGTGACATGTTTTGGGGAAATCAGACAGAACTGGGCATAGATCAGTTAAACACGAAAATGCATTTTCAATATTCAAGTACTGCATTAAGTATAAAATCAAAACTGTATCGGTTAGTAACCGTGTGATGTACATGTAATGTCCAATTCCTTTTACAATCACACAAACAACTTTGTATAGAGATTTACAACTCCTTCAGAATATATCAAAGCTCATATTTGCAAATATGTACACTGATTCATTGGTATTTGTGGGCTAAAGTCTTGTAAACACGACACGCTTACCAGTTGTACAAAATTGGTGCACAAATCCAACATAAGTAGATGGTCACAAAAATACGCCCGGTTTTACACAGAGGCCACGGACACCATGATCTATGTTGCCCTGGTCTTGCCCTCGGTGCCCCTTCAAACATTCTCCATAGACATCAAGATTTTCCAATGAAGTACTCCTTGCAATATGAAAATGGTCTTGCCCTCTCAATAATGTACATCAATACATGTACATACATTTTCCACAGATAGTTAGATTTCAAATGAACAACGAGTAGACAAATTTGGTCTTGATGCTTGAATTATACATAAAGAATAAAAGCTCCGTACTTTAGAACTTGAAATGTTCAGAACGCCAAACGACCTCCCACAATACTTCCCATCTCCACCCTCCCCTCTTTCTCAAGTAAATAAATTCACAGGCTACACCCGCATAAACAACTTTATACACCACAAATTTCTCCACCAGGTTTGAATCATTTTTGGTTCTTTCATCCAGAAGAAATTACCTGCAGACAAATCTGACATAGAGTGACTCATTTCCATCGATATTGTTTTATAAACTTTTGACAGCTGTTTTCATCACAATGTTCACCCAACCACAGACTGCAAGCAGAGACTTGTTCTAGTATCAACTTGTCATCAAGTGAGATTTTGAAAACTTTTCCGCAATGTGCATCCTCCCTTCAACCCCCCCGGGATTCAATATTTCAATCGTCTTATCTCATTGCCAACTACAAATTTGTTAAACTTAAACATTCTCCTCACCCAACTATTTGTAAAAAAATTGGTGACTAAAGTGTGTGACCACTTCAAAGGTAGGGTCATAGATTAGATTTTGTCAACGTAATGCTTATTTATAGGCAAAATTATAAAGACAAAATCACATGTGAAAGTTTCAGCTGAATACAGTGTCCACTTGCTGAGAAAACAGCAAAAAACTGTCACGTTATTTTCACAAGAATATTGAATCCATCCACGTTTAGCGAGGTGACAGTGGGTACCAACCGCAGCTCTGGCAGCAGCATTCACAAACTGACACCAACCCTTAGAAATCTGAGAAACAATTCAAGCATGAATGGTTTCTCAGATTCAAATGCTTTGGGGTCAAAAATTATCCAAAGCATATTACTTCGAAGGGAATCCTGTCTCAAAATAGTTTATACCATCAACAGCTGCTGTGCTTCTCACCAAATAAGTTTTTATGGTCATTAATTAGTGGAGCATTTACCAATCTATGACTCAACCTTTAAAGCATGAAGTACACTTTCTTACACAACATCACGCATGCATTCAGAGGCCAATTTATAAAAGTCTATAATAACCCACAAGATTTCATTTTAGAGCAAACTAAGTAATTGAATTCCCTTTCAACTAACAAAGAAATTGAAGAGATCATGCAATAAACAGCCAGGTTCTTGATCAAAATTGTTTAAGAGTGATCTGAGAACTCCCAACACTTTTTTTGCCAAAATAGCAACCTTATTTATTTTACTATTTTGGAAGATCCAATCTTTCTCTTTCCAATCATTGCAATCATGACATAGCAGGGTGAACTAAACTGTAGCTTTATTAATACTATAGCATAAAAAGTGTTGTAAGCACCATCGGTAATATAAACAATAATTTGATTTGCACTATTGCGTCACACGTTTGCTTACAAGAACCACAGGCAAGTTAGCATGCCTTTAGCGAGGTGAAGCGAAGTTAAGCTGTTAGCGTCAATCTTACCTTGATCGTACTGGAGTATCCGGAGCCTATCTTATACAGCCCAGTGCCAGTGTGGATGTAGAGATAAGAGCCATCGCTGGCTATTGCACTGTTGTTATCACAGCAAGCATCTGCAACAAAGTAGAACGTTTAACGGATGCTGTTTTAATACTTCAGCCATAAACACCTGGGACAGTTTAATCCATTCTGATTGGTTAAGAGGAGATCACGTGGCCATATTTAAACGTGCTATATAAACATGGTAAGGCGTATTTAAATATGGCCTGAGGAAATTGAGTCAAAAGAGGGAGCTATCAGATGATTGCATAGTGATGAGTTCATATACAACTTGGTAATTGCAAACCAAAAAGAGAACAAACTACACTGGACGTCATTGTTTGTACAATGTGTTTCAGTTGTCTTTGGCACACAAATACAAGTCTGATTTATGAATGAAGATAGCTGAAGTGGTTCACTTCAAAGTCACTTCACCATAACAAATCAAACTTAGCTTACCAAACTAGAGACAGCAAGGCCATGTCCCTGCCAGGCTATGATAGACTTTCTATAATGCTGCCACCAACATCATCGTGTTCATATGTTCAATAGACCTTAAGCATTGACATCATCCAGCCGCCATCTTAGAGGTAAAACGATGACGAAACAATCGAAATGCACAGATATGTACGCGCGGCGCACAGGATTGGCCAATGAACAACCTCTTTTTACTCTCTAGGCGAGGGCGCCCTACTCAAATGACGTCATGTGCATAAGGTCTATAGCAATAATGTGTACGGACTTGTAATCAATAAAAAAGAGCACCAGTCTATTCTTTCTCCAAGCCTCCGTTTGGTTTATTTGATTTAAATGACGACAAAAGAAAAAGCTGCACTATGAAAAGAACAGACTTTCACTATACCTGCTATTATCACAACATTCCTAGAGGAAGTTATCAAAGGCTCAGTGAACCCAAGACATAAGTCTTACCCGCCTTTGCCTAACAAGCAACTCACCGATATCGATTTCCTTGACTTGCCAAGAGTCGAGCTGCGATTGATTGGGGATTCCCGACGTCAGCCAATCCGGAAAGTGGGTTTTGCCGAGAAGTACAGCGAGCACGCTGCGCTGAAGAGCCGACAGGATGGAGGGGACCTAAAGGAATGGGAATTGAAATTTGAACCAAGATGAATTTCCTCTACTTGGGAATAGTCTATTGTGTATCGGATTTTCCTTTCCAGTCAAAATGAAACTAAATCTGACTTGGTCATCCCCTACTTCCCCCTCTTTTCCAAGTCAACCCACAGTGCCTTACCACACTAATGATGCTTGTCATCACCGCAGGCAAACATACTAGTGTCAATTTTGCCGTTAGCTTATCAGTGGTATTTGCTTAAGAATGCAATTTCAGTTTCAGACAAATCCTTGCCCAGCCCTTGAGCAGCGTTAATTAAATACAAAGGTAGCTTTTTAATGTTCCCAGCATTCCCTATGCTTCTTGTACACGTAGCATTACACCAAACAGAGTTTGTAAGAAATGTTTTTCTGAACTTGCCACAAATTTGTGGCTGTTAGTGTTACTCTTATCTTAGCAATATGTGAACTGGACAAAATTTACCGAACCCTGTAAACGTAAAAACATTCCAAATTTAAAAAAAATACCTATTTGCTGAGCAAAAGATTTGAGATTTTATTGCTCTAAGAAAAAAACTTGACCTACACCTGGGATTTTACAGAGACAACTTCCCCCATTGCCCCTTAGCTATATATAGACTTAAGAGATTTTCAAACGGAAGTGCCCTTTGCAAAATGAAGCTGGTCTTGCCCCCATAATAGATTGTATACATTTAGCTGTTAAACAGAAAATATCACCAAGTAAATCTATGAGCTATGAAAAATATTTGAAGGGAACCAGTCAAAACAAATTGATTGACAAAGCATTTTGGCTGGTAACCTGTTTCTGCTAAGCAAGATTTGTCTGTCCTAAGCAAATTGTTGCGCTGAACAGTTTTATGAAAATTAGGTTACATGTAGGCACAATGTCAACGATAAGCAAATATTTTGTACTTCAATGTATCGTACACCTTTGGTAATGACTCAAAACAAATATTAGCATAAAAACTTACTTGGTAACAAGCAACGGACAGCTGTTGATAGTATAAAACATTGTAGGAAACGACTCCCTCTGAAGTAACGTAGTTTTTGAGAAAGAGGTAATTTCTCACTAAAATAATAAAAACTTCTTGCAAGAAGTTTTTATTCCTATCTGAAAACACACAATTGTACAACAAGGGTGTTTTTTCTTTCATCATTTTCTTGCAACTTCGATGACCAATTGAGCCCAAATTTTCACAGGCCTGCTTGTTATTTTATGCATATGTTGGGATACACCAAGTGAGAACACTGGTCTTTGACAATTACCAAACATGTTCAGTGCCTTTAACAACTCGATGACAGTGAAATGAATTGACTAACCTTGAATGCCTGCTGAGAGAGCCTCCCGGTACCCATGAGGATGGCAGCTATCCCAGAGAGCATCTTGCCCGTGTTGCCGCTGGCGATGATGAGACTGAGAAGGCAGGCACAGCTCAAGGAGGAGATGGAGAGTGTGCCTGGGGGCTCTTGGCTCTCCAATCTGTGGTCGATCGAGAGGTCTAAGAGCAACTCAAACAAAGAATCTGTAAGGGAAATTTTTCAAAACTTGTTTTTAAAAAGTGGAGGAATATTTTGATGAAGTAGTTTCAGGAGAAGTGACTCCTACTGTGATGAAAGGAATGTAAATTGAATATAAGAATAAATGTTCCCTTTGCTATTGGTTATTCAATAGGAATAACTACAAGCAAATAATATCTTAAAACCCTAAAAATCAATCGTTTAGACGTAGGATTGAAATACATGTCATGTAGGCCTACAGTGCTGGTAAAAAATATGAAGAAAAAAAATGAAAAATGAAAATAATGTTTTTACCAGGCAGTCCACCACATTCTGTACTTGAAAGTAAACAAGGTACATGAACATTGAACGTACATGTGGTACTTTTGTATGCATGTCAGTAACCACACAGCCAGTTTACTGTGAATTTAGCAATGGATGACTTGCTTAAAGTCACTGTAAACTTTCCTTTTCCGTATCACTGTACATTTACTTCTCAAATTAACCCCCAACTTCCACCCCACCCCCCTCAAAAAAAGAGTTATTACCCAAAGTAGTAAATTGCAGATTTGTACACAAATAAATAGAGATGCCTTGGGAAATTACTTGAAATCTGAACATGTACACGAAATCTGAACTGTGGTACTTCACAAATTAACCCCACCCCCGCCCCCATTCCCCACCCCCGCCCCTCCCAAAAAGAAAGGTACATGTATTACCCAAAGTACCATAATGCAGAATTGCACACAACTAGATGGAGATCCGACATTCCTTGTGTTGTAAAGCACGGTAAGATTTAACAGACAGGTTTGGGAAAAAGCTTGAAATCTGAATCGGACTTAACCCAGATTTAAAAAAAATACTGAAGCATTCTTGAACCTAACACCACTTGGGTGTACCAGCTGATCACTGGAGATATAAGTAACCTGTATTAATTGACACACACGCACGCATGTGTAAACACAGGCAATTGTGGACCTTCCTTCGTTCAACTCTTTGGATACCTACCCACACACACACACACTAGAACAAGAAGGTTCTGCTGTGTACATGTAGTGCATTAAAGCAACAGAGACAAACAAGCGAGCGGTTTGCAAAATGTACGAGAGAGCTCTAAAACCACCACAAACCGTTCAGGATGCAGATTAACGACAAAGTACAGGAATTGTAATCATCAAATAGTTTGGATCAGTTTCAATCTGTAATCTCACTCATTACAAAGTTCGTATGCATTTTGTTCGTGCATTGTATTTATTTTGTCATGATCAAAACAAACAAATACCCTATTGATTTCCTGACTTAAATTATGTTTTCCCAAAAAATATTCTAAATCCACTTTAAATTTTAAGGAGTGCTATTTTTTTGTACTGCTCAGACAAGATTAAGGAGTGTGGAGGAGTGCGATTGTACATGCACTCCTTAAAATTGATGGCCTGCTCTTTGTAAGGTGCTCAGCAAATTTCTTTTCATAGCTTTTACTTCGGTGAGCTTTTGATTAACGAAAAGGTTATCAGGCGAGGAAAATATATTCAAGTCTTTCTTTCTTAATTTCCCGCCACACCCCTCTCATTTCTGGATTCTAGCTCAACATAACTGCCTGGGTAATTCCCAGTGGCATTATCTCTGCTGACCTTTTGATTGTAAAAGGGTACAATGTGTTAAGGAATAGGTGCGTGCATTTAGGTTTCTTTTTTTCTTTTAGGGGATTACTGATCAAAGCTTTCAACGAACATTTTCAAGTGCGATTTGAAGCTCGGCATTCTGTAGGAAATGAGAAATAAACTAGCTTACCGGAGACAACCACATAATAACTCTTCTTAAAAAAAGTGGTGGTTCTGAGAAGAACCAGAGGTGAGATAAGTCTTGACTTTTTGAACAGTATTCTCAGGTCATGCCTGAATTGGTTGCTACAGTTACGGCTACGGCTAGATTTCCACTCCATCGTGCGTTGAAGTATATTTTATGGATGTCCTTGGCAACACCCTTAGCAACAGTCGTAGCTGTAGCTGCCACCATTGTTTATCATTGTATTTGGCTTAATGGTAGAGAAGTCCAGGCGTTCCGAAATTTCAGCATACCATGGCATATTACCGACCATGGCTTACAGCCAAGGTTTTGCGAATCACAGTGAGTGCCTACTCATATTTTCTCACAAGACAACATCAAATCCCAGTGTCTATTATGAGAACCTTTATTGACTTTCATTTGTCAAGTTGGGGTCTCATTGTGGCAAGGGTATTTTCAAAGGTAAACAAATACTCAAGAAGCTCCAAAAAGTTCTGAAAAAATAATACCGCGGGTGGGCACAATTTTTTTTCTCCAAATACCGACCCGAAGTGGTTAACACTGTCCCTACATCCTGCAAATCTCATCCCCAGGTTTCGCCTAAATTTGACTGATTCATTTGACTGAACCACACAGTAAAACCATGCTTTGCCAGGCATATCAATGAAGTTCTAGTTACAGCGTTGAGCTGTCTGTTGACGAGGGAATACCTCTCTAAATGGCCCAGGGAGAGAGACTGTCCAGTAGGATTAAATCTTAAGATTTACTGATGCCGAGTAACATTTAATCTACATTACCGATCATGTCATCTGGCTCCTTGGCCAGCCCCTCGGGTGTCTGTCCCTGCAGCATATCCAAGAGCGCTTGAAGTGCCCTAGCGCACAGCGTGGGATGGGAGCTGTGCGTATCTCGGATCAGAACAAACACACTCCGTAATCCAATACCAACCACCTGTGGAAGGAATAGATGAAGAAATATTGGATATAGAGCTTGACTAGTTGGAAAAGATCAATATAAATAAACGTCATGTATGGGCTTTCCTTCAAACATTATACAGGTCTAGGTTGTGTGTTGTAAGTGTACATGTAGACTGTGTTCAATTTGAGAGAAATTCATTTGAGAGAAATGAAAAACTCCATGAATAATAAATGGCTGAAGATGAGTTCATTTACTTGTGACTTTTAGCCACTTTCATCTGACGCAATCTTACACCGAGTAAAAAACTGACAGTTTTTATTTTCAGTCAGTAGTTTTCCCAAGTACATGTATTGAAAACTTGATTGAATGGACCATCTCAGAGGTAAATTGATAATGAAACAATTGAAAACGCGCAGCTTTTTACACGTGGCACACAGAATGGGCCAATGAACAACCTTCTTCTGACCTCTAGCTGAGGGCGCTCTTCTCACATGACGTCATTTGCAAATTAGGTCTATCACAAGTCTGACTTGCTAAACTATTTGGTATCTTATAAAACTATGGTCCCAAAAAAACTACAGAAAATATTGCTTAACAATTTGTTGCTAAGCAAAATTAAGCAGGATACCAGTCACAAATTGTACACATGACATGGTATTTTGGCTGGTAACCTTATTCGGGTAGGCATAATTTTGTTGTACTTGAATACTTTTTGTACTTAAGCAGCTCTATGAAATTGGGCCCTGAATGTTAACTGGATTTTCAGTCCCTACCAGGAGCTGACGCTTTTCGATCATCACAAAATTGAAACTGATCACTAAATCCAAAATCCATCGCAACTTAGCGGTGGGTTTTGGATAACGATTTCACTAAATTTCTGCGACCAATTTACTCATCGCAAAAAACGATTAGTGATGACAATCTCGTGATGACTCGTTAGTGGTCGCAAAGTAAAAGTTCATCGCAAATTTATGACAAATTAAGCCATTTTGTGTTTAGATTTTATTAGCGGTGTACGTCTTGACGTAGTTTAGTTTGTCCTTGAATTAAAGAGTAAAATGGCGTTTTATTTACTCTTCGCGGTCTTTTACTGGGAGACCTGGGACACCAACAAAGCAGTTGGCTGATGACACCTTTCAGCGACCCAGCGACTGCTGCCGTGAGAGCAGTTACAGTCCTTAAAAAAAGGAGACCTCCATCTATTGAGTTCAGTTGTTTTAACCAGCATTTGACCTACAACTAATGTATCGATACTGCATCCACCAATCGTCCTTTCCAATTTAATATTATGTTCCAACAGTTTTGACGAATATTTCAAGCATTTAGAAAATGAATACTTTTGGCAAATTTTGCCTAGTTAGGCCTTCTGGGGAATAACAAAAAGTAAAAGTTTTACAAAGCTGCTTCCCCCCTTTGACCTTGAAAGCATATCAGACGGAAATTAATCACATAATTAATTCGTTCATGTGCTGGTAAGCTTAGTAATTAAGTATTAAAAGTATCATTTTATAGGATTGTTTATGATGACAACTCTTTAGGACTATTTCAAATGATTCGTCATTTCGAATAATTTCGTATATGTGCTGGTAAGCTAGTAAAGTAATGAAAGTATCATTTTATAGAATTGTTTATGATGACAACTCTTTAGGATTATTTCAAATGATTCGTCATTTCGAATAATTTCGTATATGTGCTGGTAAGCTAGTAAAGTAATAAAAGTATCATTTTACAGAATTGTTTATGATGACAACTCTTTAGGATTATTTCAAATGATTCATCATTTTGACAGTGTCAGACATTCACATATGTCAGAAAGTAAAACTCTCATTCTCATACATAAATTTAACCAGAATTTAGCTAAGTTTTGTCAGATTTTCATCAATCTCATCATTGCAACATATTAAGAACATTTTTTAAATTTATTATAAGGAAGTTGAATTTGATTTCATGTGGACTTTTTTTAAAGTGAATGCCTAGCATTTAAACATTGATATGGTCCTCCTGATGTTATTTTTGATGCACCGGCATGAAACCGATTTACAATTAAACTGAAATATTTTGTAATCGAACCGCCGCAACAAAATCTTGACATGTTGGTCTACGATGTCCACCATGCGATGACTGACGATTTTGCTGGCGGGTTATGTCAAAGGTCACTACTTTCAGCCTCAAACAAAACGTTTTGTTTTCCTTTGTAAAGCATCGCAACTGCACTGACTTAAGTGAAACGCAAAATCAGCGACGTCACAAGAGCGATGGATTTGCGGTTTGCAATCTCATCGCAAGTGTGATAGCGATGATCGCAAACGGTGACTTTAGTGAAATCGGCCCTTGATTGAATTTGTTTTTCCTACTTGGGGTTTTCCTCCCACGTCTTAACCTGAACACTTCTTCATCATCTCTGTTCACGGGTATCTTCAAACTTCATGCCAAACGCTCAATACAAGACACTTTTGAGGACCCCTTGGTTTCATTAGCAGAAAGATATTAATAACAACAAGATAATAATAACCTTTGGTAATCGGAAAGCATCTTCCATCTTGCCGATGTCTTCATCTTCATGTCCCACCTCATCGCTCTTACTAGCGGCAGAGTTGGCCCGTATCAGGATAAGCGCCCGTTCCATCATGTCCCTCTCCAGGACGTACTCCCGTACCGTGGCATAGATGCTGAAGGCCGACGCATTCCCCTGGAGCTCGATGTTGGGTGGCTGGAATCGTACAGAGTCTGGACTGATCTCCTTCTACAGGGGGAAATGGTGACAAATAGGGGGGAAAAACAAGAAATTTCTTGATTATTTAGAAGTAGTCTGAAGTATATTACCAAACTAATAGTCGCTTACATCTGTGACCTTTTTTTCTCAGGTTAGTATCCATTTGTGACTCATACTCTGCATTTATCTAACATTTCATGGACATTATTCTGAGACAAATTTAAAACGCTGGTTTCTGACAGAGGTTCTGTTTTAAGACTTATGTTCTTTGTGTATTCTGCATTCATACATCAAAGTAATAACACGTAGTGTTTGCACAAACATTTCCCCTACCAATCTATAACTAAATGACCTCTGAAGCTTGTGTATGGAAAGAAAGGACCTTCATCATTTAAAACACTGAGTTGCCACTTTTGTTACAAATAGAAATACTTAGAACACGGCAATTATCACAAAATTGATTCCCAGTTTAGAACCGATGATAGCCAAGTGTCATCGCACCCCTCTTTTATTGCGCTATAAACTGATATTTGACTTTGAAAGTAAAATCAGAAGAACAGTGCGTGATAAAAGTCTACATCCTGCAACACTAAACCATCTATAAAAAAAAAACACCCTACAAAAACGGACACCAGGTAAAGATCTGTTGGTTATTAATAGATTGGGGAGTAGGGGAGTATTACGTCACTCTATGTGACCAGGTAGTTTCGGTCAGTACGGCGGTGATAAGATCAGTATGACAGAAGAGCAGACACAGTGAGTCAGAGGTGCGTTTATATGTCCACATGTGGTGACATATCAAGCCTGTAGTTTGGTACCAGACAGAGTATGAGCTTTCGACTGTTTCCTTTTTATTATAAAACCATACACTGTATATGGGATGAAAATGAGGCTGGGGGAAGAATAGACAGAGCCCATTTTTTTGCAGGGAAGTTTAGGGCCATGTTCGACATCATGTCACCAGCTTATATTAAAGTTGGTACCAGACAAAGAATGAGCTTTCGACTGTTTCCTTTTTATTATAAAACCATACACTGTATATGGGATGAAAATAAGGCTGTGGGGAAAATAGACAGAGCCCATTTATTTGCAGATGAGTTTAGGGCTATGCGTTACATCCTTCCATTAGCTTATTAAAGTTGGTACCAGACAGATAATGCCCTTTCGATTGTTTGACTTTTAACATAAAACCATTATTCTGTATATGGAATGAAAATGAGGTTGTGGGGAAAATAGACAGAGCCCATTTACTTGTGGATGAGCCAGCTTCTATGATGGTTGGTACCAGACCAGACAGAGCTTTAAAACATCTCGATTCTACAATACTGCACTGTGGTCAAATGGTTCACACATCAACTCCTAGTGAAAGATTGCTGGTGCAAAACTCAACAAGCACTTCACATGAAAAATTATAACATCGGTGAATGAAAAAAAAACTAAATTAATTTTCAGGGTATTCCATTAAGTTTTTTTAAGCTCACATTTGCACTACAAGTAAAACAATATTTAACAACCACCCCAAGAAATGTTTCGAGGTACATGTACACTCACTTAAAAAAAAAATTATAATTGAAGATGTTCCAGTACAAATAAAATGTTAATGAGTGCACATAAACCATAGAGATTGACGAGACCACTAATTTGCCCTGCGTTTTGAAGCCTTATGGGCGGATCCATCCTTATGTACAAGTCTATGTAAAAGCTGGAAAGTTTGTACGGCTATTTGCATATTAGTGCTTTTGTTCTTTTCTATGCGTCATCCAATAAAAAATGTTGCGAATGTGGACGCACAATTTGTTAATGTAAGTACGAGACTGCGAGCGTAACCCACCCTTGTGCGACAGGGAGCTGATTTTAAAGCGCACGCACGCCTGCCATTTGTCTGTGCCATGACGTAGCGACTTTTCAAAATAAGTTTATTCTTGCGCCATCTTTTGTAAAGCAGATTTTGCTCCCCCTTAGCATCTAGAGAAGCATCTAATCACTTATAAACTTGTCGAGTGAAAAGCACTACATTCATCATCATCATTTGTACACGTATTGTATTAATAGATCTGCACTCACTGCACAGTAGAGTAAAACACATGCAATATTTATCATGGGTAATTACGTGAATTGGCAGTTGCGTATTTGGTAAGCATGGCTAATGCAAAATTTCTCACTTTCAAAAAAGTTCTCTTTAAATTATAACTGTTCTATTGTCACGCTCATACCTGAAACATGTCTGTGCCCAGGAGGCGTACACAAACTTGTTCGTGTGTAACAGGGAGTTATTACTCTCGTCAATTATAGCTCTTTTAGCTCTTTCACATGAACGTAGACTTGACTGTAATCATGTTGGTGCTTTACATATTCATCAATGCATGATCAATGCTTGCAGTTGTTGGACATGAGGTGGGTTTTTTCACTTCTGGTCCCAAATCTGGCATTGGTTTGTGTGTGATTTTGTCAAAAATGTTGAGCCCAAGAGTAATCTAAAGACACCTACATGTACATGTATATGTCAGGCCTGGAACTACACAGAGGCTACGAAGGCCATGGCCTCTAATGCCCCACTGGTCTTTGCCTTGGTGCTCCTTCAAAAGTTTCACATAGACTTTCAGATTTTCCCAATGGAAGTGCCCCTTGCAAAACGGAAATGGCCTTGCCCTCTCAAAGATGAAATTCCAAGCCTGACATGTAACTGTCATCTAGTTTGAGATCAAGAGCTTTTGCAGCATGTATGTGATAGGGGAGTCCATGGCCAAATTTTACAGAGTTGCTTAAGCAGACAATATTACTCAACAAATTTCTGCTAAGCAACCATAAGCAGAATACCAGTTACAACAGGTACAGTTGACATGGTATTTTGGTCGGTAACCTTATTCTGCTAAGCATAGTTTTCTTGTGCATAGCTACTTGGCATGCGTAAGCAGCTCAATAAAATTGATCTTTACTTGTTCTTGCAGAATACCTTACAGACTGTCCTACATTGAGCATGTGTAGTGTTCGTTCCATATGGGACTGTGATAATTGTTTGTGCCAGTCGGCACAATGTGGCACGTGGTTAGAAGTAGAATAATGAAAAATTTGACCGGAGGTTAATCCGTTTTCTCAAAATGTGAGCAAGACTGTGACAATTTTGACAAGTGGCTTTTTGTAATAAAGGCGTTCTTAGTGTACTGAATAAATGAAAAGCTAACGTTGTACGTGCACGATTATGTACTTGCTTCACCATGTCAAGAGAACACAACTGTACATGTAGGTGATTGTTCACGATCAAGGGATAATGTTGTAGACGTGAAGCTCACTTTAATCCCGGATTGAATCTGTGCTTTAATTGGCAGACACTTTAAAGCAGGCAGTGAAGAGAGGGAGAGAGTTTGTGGCCGGGCAGCACACTAAACTGCCAGGCTTTATATTCAGAATGAGTCAGCTAGCGGCATTGTTGCTGTACACACACGCTGACCGTACTATGTACATGTATGTAATATGAACTCCTTCATAAATCATACTGAATAAATTACGGCTTGTAAAGGTCACTCGGGCAAATATCTCCCATGTTGGAACCGATGACGTCTGGGAACGACCTCTTCTTTTGTACTCTTGCATTTCTTGACTCCGTTTGATAAGGACAAAGTACATTTATTTTCTTATTTTGTTCATCCACTCTTAGAATGTGAGACAGAAAACATGTGCACTTACAATGTAACTATACACAAGTGTTCCCTCATCCCCTTGGGTGATGGGTTTTCAAACTTGAAGGATAATTGGAACTACCTTCATAGCTTTTGAGTGTTTGATTCTAGCAATCCGAAGGGAAAGAAAAAATATTTAGTTGTAATTTCCTCTGAGATAGCTTTATAAAAACACAATGGTACAGTGACTTCAACGGAGAGAGAAGATTTTGGAGTGCACAAGTGATCATTTCATGACCACCGTTCACGTGTACATTAAAGGTAGAGTCATGTTTGGTAATGACCCTGAAAACAAATTGTGTAATTTCTATCCGAAAGCCTACTTGTTACAAAGATGGTAACGGTAGTAAGCATCAGCACTGCAAAATTATTTCATCTGAAATGCCTCCCGTTGACTGAATTCAATAAAAACATTTGAATCTAAGAATCGTTTCTCAAATTTCTGAGGGTTGGTGTCCGTTCGTGAATGCTGCAGCCAGAAATGCGGTCGGTACCCGCTGTCACCTCGCTAAAACGTGGATGGATTCGTCATTTTTGTGAAAATACCGTGACAGTTTTTTGCTGTAGACACTGTATTCAGCTGAAACTTTCACATGTGACTTTTATTGTATCTTCCTTTATAATTTTGGTTTTTGTCAACATAATAAACATAATAAGCAATGGGTGGTTGTCTCCTCTTGGTCTTGGGAACCCAAGTAACTCATATAAGACGATACTGTACACTTCAAGGAAGATTATGTATTTTAGAGGATTTACAGAATTTCTACACAGCACAGCTGCAGATCTGATGGTTTGGATAATGGATAATATGGGGATATATGTCTTTCTTCAGGAACTTTTGAAAGAAGATCCTGTGGAAAAAATTTATGAAATCAAGAAAAAACCTGAAAATTCACAGTTAACTGAATTGGGAATTATGTGTACAGTTGGAAGAAAAGCAATTACAGCATGTGTTAGCAGTTTGGCAGTTTGTTGGCAGTTTGTCTGGTGTTGGAGTTAATGAATTGTAGCATGTTCATCACATACAGTATGCTCTTCCATTGACAAATTGACTGTCACCCCCGAATAAAGATATTGACAAAATATGGGTGTGATCCCTAGCTACACAGCAGTTACAGGTTGAATGGCTGCCGACTGGCACCCCCGAATAAAGATATTGACAAAATAGGGAGACCGCCAACATTAGGGATAGATGGCTAAGTTGGAGTGCCGGCAAATTAACCGGAGGTCATAGGTTCAAATCCTACTCTAGTCAATTTTTCTTCATTCAAAATTGAAGGATCCTGCATGTAAATCTCATATTTTATAATACATTATGTACATACTAATGAGCCAAACCAAACCAACTGAATCGCCATCGTCATCATCAACTTTATCATCAATCAAGTGTCCTCAAG
The DNA here is from genome assembly GCA_021014325.1 of Plazaster borealis. Lineage (NCBI taxonomy): Eukaryota > Metazoa > Echinodermata > Asteroidea > Forcipulatida > Labidiasteridae > Plazaster > Plazaster borealis. Next base: position 9,746,391 of record CM037457.1, on the reverse strand, counting down.
TAATATCTACCCGGTGCTCAAGATAAAAACCTCATTATAATAAACCCTCCCAGTCTCTTGCTCTGCTGTCTACGATGCTGTTTATCGCTCCAACTACATTTATATACCGCACTTATAGATCCTTGTCATTTGATTGGCAGAACACGCATCACGTTTCATACTTTATTTTGTCATGTATACTGTTCCAACACTCAACAATTCAATATAGCAGTCCTATATTGATAAATATTGGGACACTAACCTATAACCTATACACTATACAGCTAACCTTCACAGGGTACTAATAAATTTTATATTGAGTACCATATGTAGTGATTGCGTTACGCATTATTAACGCACGCGCGTAAGCTTGCGCACTAAAACGTGTATGGCTATGAACGCCGAGCGCGCTTTAGCCAACCGGTCTTAAACAGCTCCATCTATGTCTTTATCAGCTTTTTTATACAGGAATTGTTGAAATAAATTATAAAATGTTCAAAACTTTGCATTATTTATTGTTGAAATAAATTACATGTATATCAATTATATGAAGAATATCAAATAACAAGGATCTGTGTGAGGATGTGTTTCAAAAAAATAAAGGATGTATGTGCAGGTATGTATTATTCATATATCAGAATATAATCACTCGTTGAAATCTGGACTGTTCCATTTCACGAGGCAGGAACAGTCCTGCTATATTCTGCTATAAATTATACTCATATGCATCCAATATTTGTATAGTATACATGGGTGAGCCCTGTTTGCTTTACATCATAAACACTGCATACCCCCGAACTCAAATAGCAATGCATGTAGTTGATACTCTGTCATTTACAAGGAGACTACTCAGGGGCCAATTTCATACAGCTGCTTAAAGCAAGAAAAGTAGCTAAGCACGAAACAACTGTTTTTGCAAGAATAAGATTACCAGCCTAATTACCATGTTTACATGTAACAATTGCAACTGGTTTCCTGCTAACTTTAGCTCAGTAGAAGTGTCTCAAGCATTATTGTCTGCTTTAAAGCAGCTATATGAAATTGGGCCCAGTTGACAGCTGGGCACTCTACTTCCCAATGTAAAACTGGCATATGTTTGTAGTACGTTTTTTCTATGAGATATCCCCTAACATCACAAGGCCCGATGGCAACTTCAAGGTGAGGGCTACACTTAACTGATTTGGGCTGTCGACCCAAATCAACTGTCACCAGGGGCACATTTGCCACCTACTCCTGGGGCTGAAACAGGGTTACCCCCTTCACAGTCCGTAAGGATGTAGGCATGGGTATTATCTACTAGGAGCATGGCTGGTAGAGCAGAATGCACTGATACCTTCCCAATTTTTACAAAGCAATTATGCTTTTGGTGCCTTGCTCAAGGGCACAAAGTGTCATGACCGGGATTCAAACCCCACACTCTGCTGCTGACAACACCAGAGCTTGGGTCCGGTGAACTAGACGGCTCGGCCACAACATGCCATTGTATTCATTGGATATGGGACACAGAAGTGCTCCGTACTCCACTCGCACTTGTGTGATGAATAATAGCATCTATTTCTGAACAATACATCACATTACATTGATATCAAGGCTGATGTCACGGTTGGCTTCACTTCTAATGCCTATTAACTATTTCCGAGAAGTGCTTGATTTTGCCGAGGGACGTCACATTTTTATCTGAATTCCATTGTTTCACTAAAAATACAAGCAATTTTTAATGACTGAGGGCGACACCAGACTTTGGGTTTTTGCAAAATATGAAAGGCAGTCTGCAACTTTTCAGCTTCTTGCATAAATCCAACATAAATCCTAATGAATTTCTTATGGGCTTCTGATAATTGATGGAACTGAACTGTGAAAAGCAGGCGTTGTTAACAGCAGGATTACGTCACACTTCGTACCCAACAGGATTAAAGAATGACAGACGTCCTTTTCAAAAATGTCAAACTTTCCCTCCTTCATGCCCCTAAGGAAGTAGAGGTTCCCAGACAGTATGACTGTACATGTGCGACGCAAGGAAACTAATAATATCAAAGATGGTTCAATTTTAATATCCAAATCATACAATCACTGAATAGTGCTATTCACCACTATCACTGTCCACTTTTATTGGCATTCAGGGTTCACTTGGAGGGCAGAAGGAAATTACACAGTGCAGTCATTCCTCACAGTGCCATCTCAGGTGGAAATACACCAAGTTCTGTACATGAATGATTTTTTTTTTGGTTTTTTCCCCCCCTTCGTTCCTTCAGGTGAAAACGCACGCCCCATTACCAAGCCGGCCTGTTCATTCATCATTTCACCCCGGCAAATAAACCACATGCATGTATGAATAGAACAATCACATTACATCAACATGGAGTGCACACTATGGATTATTTGCGTGGTGTGAGTTCATTCATTGCTAGTTGTACGTGGGCACAATATTTCAGCAAGAGGTAAAACCACTGCAACAAGCAAGCAAGAATACATTCAAGGCTTTCAGATTTGGCAACTGCATAGCATAATTTAGGTATTTGTACAAGACGTGTGTACAGGAGTGGGTTCTGAAAAATACTGCCCAGTAATGTATATGTACAGTATGTGTAAACAAAAATGCCTAATCATGCTACTTCTTCTTCTTATCGTGTCCACACCCCTAGATGTTGAATTTCAGCCAGAACTAATCGCAGTCTTAGGCACTGTTGTTGAATTCAGCAAGGTCTCCAGAGTGCCACTTACACACACACACACATACAGCATGTACATGTACGTATAGTGTAAGTCTTCATACTTATTATACATGTAATATGTAGTAATAGAAAAATTAATGGGACTTCTCCACATGTACACTTGCACTGACAAATCAAATAACTGCATGTGACATTATTTGTTGCATGTCATGTCTTAATGTAAATGTAGTAATATTTGCAGACCTTTTGTCTTCAAATCAACTGTAAATCATTGTTTCTAAACTTTAACTGCAAAGTCATTATGGAGCACATTCAAGCAACACTCAAGCAATTTTCAGCATCAATTCACATGTACATTATAGTACAATGCATCAAGTACAATGATTTCAGAGACATTACAAATACAGTACCTGTGAATACACCTGAAGTAAGGTCAGGCTTGGGTGATATTACATTATGTGTTTGTACTATCATCTACTTATACAATACATAATGTACATTCCGTCAGCGATGCAGTCTAACAGAATTGGGTCACTTCGTTTTCCTTCGCCATCTCCACCCTTTATAAACCAGTACTACTGTGCAAGTACTGCGTAATCACAAAATTATCAAAATTTGAGAATTTTCCCCTTTTATTCCCATGGCGGGAAAATGACTTCCTTGATGTATGACATCTAGTGCTCCTCACTCAGGCTAGGCGAGGTCACTCTATCATTACCACTGTGTCACACTCACTGAATGTTGCTACTGTACACACACTTCACCATGAGATTCGTTTCGCTAATGTAATAATATTACAGGGCTTTGCCAAATCGGCCATGACAATATTTGAGTATCTTATCCAATACAAGATTGTGTGGTTCCAGAGAACAATACAGGTTATTTTAACTCAATGTAATAGCCCATTATGCACAAGCGCCATCTTTAAAATATACCACAAAGCATCTTGGGAAACTGAGTACAGTTAAAAAATAAATTAAGCAGCCAAGATGGAAGCCATGCTGTAGTTTATATGTAACTACGGCAGGTTTTACAGATGTGTACCGCATTGCATCAAAATCAGTGCTCCATGATTGGACTCGGATTTTACCCAGAATCCTTTGCGTGCCGATCATGCGCATTGGGTCGTGCATATGGGCTATTACTGCACCAGGGATGCGGAACCATATACAGTAGTGTATAGTTCATGTGAGTTTGGACATGCACAAATCATGCCTGTACTACTAATTATACCCTCATCAACTTGTGGTCATCAATATTGCCAGACTCCTAATAAACAACCTGCAGGTTGCAAGTGCAGATTGCGAACACAAGCATGAGAACCAGGCTATATTTCCCCCACCAACCTCAACTGGTTGTGTGTATTTTCCATGCTAACCCTAACTCCCTTGAGTAATTTACCAGGATCCTTCCTCACTCTTATCAAAACCTAACACCACATGGTAACTCAACACCCAAACTGTTGGGACTCTGATTAGGGTGGTTCGCCCGTATCCCATGTAAAGCATAATGCACAAAAACTTGCAAAGCACAAAAAACTTTTGCTTAGCAAAAATAGGTTACCAGCCAAAATACTATACAGTAACCATTGCTGTGACTGGTACCCAAGTCTATTCTTGCTTAGCCAAAAAATTTGCTGAGCAGAATGTTCTGCTTAACAGCTTTATGAAATTGGGCCCTGTTTACTGGTAGTCCTCTGTCCAACAGAATCAAACAGAACACACAGTTGGATTTTGAAGGATTGGGTGGTTAGCTTAACCACCAAAACCACTATTTACAGCAGCATTATAAAAGGCAATTCTGAGGAGTCAAGATGATCATCGGCTACAAAGGAAATCACATCAAATGTTTCCTTTTTTCTGCCATTCTCGATTACTGTACATGTAGTGTGACCCAATAGGCTAACCCTGCCCTGGTGCATAAGTGGAATTTGTTTTCATTTTAAATTGGTGATTATCTTTTCCAAATTAATCATTCATACTGTAGGTTCAACAATAAAACATTTCTTACATGTCAATGTGTAAGTTCTTGGTTAGGGGTTAAATGAGTCGGTTACATGCGCTGTTCATAAAGCTGCTTTAAACAGAAAATATTGGTTAACATTTTTCTGCTTAGCAGAAATGCGCAGGACACCAGTCACAAATTGTACACGTGACATGGTAGTTTGGCTGGTAACCTTAGTCTGGTAAGCATAATTTTGTTGTGCTTAGCTGTTGTCACACGCACATACTGACAAAAAATTATCACATTAAAAGAGGATACACCAATGTCATGCCAAAATCAGGTAGATCTTGGAAATAGTGAAATGGCATTAAAAGTGAAGCTAACCAAAACATCAGCCTTGATTGATGTGATGTCTTAAACATTCTATATGTTGAGAAATACTTACCCTGTAGAACCTAATTACATGTAAATGTTAGTTGAAAGCTCTTATTCTCATATGTGTGTTTGATGAGAAGATAAACACAGTTTTGAGTTTTGGCAGGAAGTGCCTGATTTTGGCATTTACATAATATGTAAATGTCTACTATGTTTCTACAAAGATTTTAAATAATCCCTTAGAACAGACAACTAAGTACACATTAGAATATCAGGATTTTCCATTATTAGTTTTTCCTTAGAATGATGTAAAGGGCATCTGTAGAGGAAATTTAAAATTGTGTACTGGAACAATTAATTGGGAACCAATCCATGGACCAGGGGCACTCCAAGGGCATTTGCCACCAGTGCTTCCAGGAAGTATCAGATCTAGACCCAACTTCATAAATCCAGTAAGCAGAGGTTTCCTGCTTACGGTGCGGCCATACGCAGACTTTCTATTTCATAAACACTGCTTACCGTAAGCAAAGCAAAAGGCACGTTAGATTGCCGGCGATGCATTGTTGCATCACTCAACTGTTTACAAGAGCGGCAGTTTTTGTAAACATGCAAACCCGTTGAGAACGCACACATGCGCTGTCAAATCTTCTCGATCGTTTAAGAAAAACTCTTTTGCTTAAGGCATGTTCTTCTGCTATAGTAAGCACAAAAATGTGCTAACGGGGCCCAATTTCATAGAGTTGCTTGAGCACAAAAAGTAGCTGAGCATAAATGGCTATGCTTACCAAATTTATGTTGCCAGTTAAAACACAATGTCACATGAACCATTTATGACTGGTATCCTCCTCATTGTTGCTGAGCAGAAACTTTGTTGAGCAATATTTTCTGCATAAGCAGCTTTCTGAAATTGGGCCCAGGGCCAAATTTCATAAAACTGCTTTAAAGCATAAAAAGTAGCTTAGCGTAACAAAATTATGCTTACCAGAATAAGGTTACCAGCCAAAATACAATACCACATGTGTTATCTGTGACTGGTATCCGGCTTAATTTTGCTGAGCAGAAAAACTTTAAGCAATTATTTTTGCTTAAACAGCTTTATGAAATTGGGCCATGCACTTAAACCAAAAATGGCCTGAATCCAAGTAAACCTGAACCATCCAAATGTACAAGTTGTTTTCCGCTTTTATTCCCAGGGTGACATGTGACATGCCACTACGATGATCAGCCAAACAGGGCGAGGCTGCCCCCTCATTATCACTGTATCACCCTCACTGAATGACGACCCGTTGCCTCTGACTGCAAGTCCTGACAAACACATTTTGGTCAGTCACACGAGATGCCTGCCCCCCCAAAAAAACATGACTAAATGCATCACTCTGAATCACTCATCTGCAGTGTTGGACAGGGTGCCAATTATATTGACACGCAGTTACCTTAAAGCTAGCCTTATTGTACAAGTTGCCAGCCAAAAATCATGGATACATGAACACAGTATACATTGTACACTTCTTTTTTAAATATTAAAAACAAAAAATTTGGGGGATTTATTTATTTATGTCCACGAGTACTTTTCCTTCTTCGTTGACAAAGGGTTGCAGAACTGCAAAATTACTCTATTTTATCTGTTAGTCATATTAATGGTAACTTTGTAACAAAGCATAATGTACATTACTGTGGCTGCACACACCATTTGTTAGGGTGTTAAGTTTGAAGGTCGATCTACATTCATAGTGAACTTTTTTAGGGAAACAGGCCTCATCTTTGAAGGGGTAAGGCCACTTTCTTTTGGCAGATACCGCTTCCAGTAGTCAATCCATAATATATTTGGGACACTCTGAATGGGGCAGGAAGGTCAAGATGAGGACAAGAGCAGGAAGGCCAAAATAAGGGCAATAGAAGCAATGGCCTTATGGGGCAGGAAGGCCAAAACAAGGGCAATAGAAGCAATGGCCTTATGGGCAGTAAGGTAAAGACATGGGCAATAGAAGCAAAGGCCTTATGGGGCAGGAAGGCCAAAACAAGGGCAATAGAAGCAATGGCCTTATGGGGCAGGAAGGCCAAGACAAAGGTCAAGACAAGGACAACAGAAGTAATGACCTTATGGGGCAGTAAGGTCAAGACAAGGGCAATAGAAGCAATGGCCTTTATGGGGCAGGAAGGCCAAAACAAGGGCAATAGAAGCAATGGCCTTATGGGGCAGGAAGGCCAAGACAAAGGTCAAGACAAGGACAACAGAAGTAATGACCTTATGGGGCAGTAAGGTCAAGACAAGGGCAATAGAAGCAATGGCCTTTATGGGACAGGAAGGCCAAAACAAGGGCAATAGAAGCAATGGCCTTATGGGGCAGGAAGGCCAAGACAAAGGTCAAGACAAGGAAAACAGAAGTAATGACCTTATGGGGCAGTAAGGTCAAGACAAGGGCAATAGAAGCAATGGCCTTATGAGGCAGGAAGGCCAAGACAAAGGTCAAGACAAGGACAACAGAAGTAATGGCCTTATGGGCAGTAAGGTAAAGACATGGGCAATGGAAGCAAAGGCCTTATGGGGCAGGAAGGCCAAAACAAGGGCAATAGAAGCAATGGCCTTATGGGGCAGGAAGGCCAAGACAAAGGTCAAGACAAGGACAACAGAAGTAATGACCTTATGGGCAGTAAAGCCAAGACAAGGGCAATAGAAGCAATGGCCTTATGAGGCAGGAAGGCCAAGACAAAGGTCAAGACAAGGACAACAGAAGTAATGGCCTTATGGGCAGTAAGGTAAAGACAAGGGCAATAGAAGCAATGGCACTTATGAGCATAACTTTTAGGTTTTCAGGTTATTCAAGAGTCAGGCATCCATTCATCTTCACACTGTGCCATTGGTAGTCTGATGCCCTTTGTATAAACAAGGAGGCAAGACCATTCTTCCTACCAGCCTTGCTTTGGTAAAAACATCGACAAATGGGAGAAAACAAAATGGCAGCCTGGTGTTCCACTACAACCACTGATCTCTGCTACAGTATACTGTCTGCATAAAGAATCATCCCATTGGTCCCTTGCGGGTAGTGTGGAGACATATTGCTACTCTCATTCAAGTGGAACCCAAAGCTCATACACAGTGATGAGGATGGACGGATGTGAAAATACCTGGAAAATGGCTTGTCGGTCTGGGCTCCCCTTTATTCTAAACCCGGAACCTCTCGGATGTTAGAATTTTTGCAGGTTTCTGTGCATCACCAGAAATACAAAATGACAGGTTTGGACACAATGTGGACTATTTCTTTCTCTCTTTGGTGACTGCTTTACTTCTTTCAAGAAAGGAGGCTCAAGGAGGTTTTCAGAAAATCATGAAGTCAGGAAATATCCTGAGAAATCACACGCCTGTTTGGAACACAAAGAGGACACTCGAGGAATATAAATGGTACATGTACCTATAAATTGAACACACAATGGAGAGGGTTTGTAATATCACAGCCAGTAATTCAGTAGGAGGCTCAGTGGTGTAGCAACATTCTGTATCAACCAGTGCCTTCAGGGTAAGGGCATTATCCAGTTACATTAGAAACGATTAGAATAATAGAGATCAGTGATTAACACACCTACATGTATTGTTTTGCATCATACTTGGAACCTTTTGGACGATGACTCAACAAAATTTTGTTATACATAATTATCAACAGTGTACACGCCCCTTAGTTTGAAGTTAGAGCAGATGTGCATTGTAAAATCATTGTTTTTTATGACAGTGATTGATAAAGTTAAGACAGCCACTAAACTCCACATCCCTTAAGTCTCCTGATGACTAGAGCGTACTTAATTAAATGCTTGAGAATAAACAAATAAGCTATTTTCAATGCCATCGCATCTTTTTAAAAAAAAATTACAAATATGTGATCTATAACATTTTAACTGATAAATTTATAAATGAACTAATTTGATTTTTTTTCCCAGATTATTTGAACATACACAGGCAGAGCTGACAACATTTGCATCTTGCAATCTGGGCGATTTGTACAACAATCAGGGAGATATTTAGAATTACATTCAACATAATGGGGAAAAAGTAATCATAGTCAGGGAGATTTGCAAATTTGTTCCTCCGAAAATGGAAAGATTGCTTTATTTTCAGGGAACTTTCTGCAGAATCGGGGAGAGTTGGCAGCTCTGAACAGACCTGGGATTTACACAGAGGCCATGGCCTCTGCTGCCCTGGTCCTGGCCTCCGTGGCCCCTCAGAAGTTTCCCATAGACTTTAAGATTTTTCAGCGGAAGCCCCCGATGCAAAATGAAAATGGCATTGCCCTCTCCAAATGGGCCTGCATACAAGTAATCTTGATTAATTTTTAGGCTGTGTACAACGTGTTTAAGAATTAGCACATGAAACAGACACACAAAATTGTGTATGACAACTGTACATTTCTAGTCATCAACAAATTAAATTCAATAATTAATGCACACCAATTTATTTTTCCATAACTTTCCATTTATCCATGATATAACCCTTTAGAGACCATTAATTTCTGTATAATCATCACAAAACGCCCAGACATTGCTAATATTGTTCATTTCTTTAATCAAATGTTGTCAGTAAAAATGTCAATCAAAACAACAAACAAAAAAAAATTTTTTTTTGTGTAGAAATTGGGATACTCTGTTGACATACTACATTGGAAAATTTCATATCCGGACATGACCTTTACTTTGACCTCTTTATGTGAATGGAAGTAGGTCAAACCTTGCGGCCGTTTGCGGGCGCTATGGGCATTTTGGTACAAGCCGCTTGTGGCCGCTATGGTCTCTAAAGGGTTAACTTCTCGATCCACTAAGCGAAAGTAGTAGTCCCGGCCGATTTTCTAACTTTCGCCCAGGTAGTAGTTAATAAGCAGGACAGTTCCTTTCAGAACTTAGTAGTCTCCCGAATTCCAAAATCTACTCCGCGACAGTAGAATAAATAGCAAGACAAGTTCTCAAAGAACAAAATCTACACAGCAAAGTAGATAAACATGTATGGTGTTACCGCAAACCAAATATACATTGATACCGCACCATGCAATGCCTTTAATCCCATGTACATTTTAGTTGTCAACAAATTAAATGTAATAATTAATGCACACCAATTTATTTTTCCCATAACTTTCCATTCCTCCATGATATAACTTCTCCCTCGTTCTCTTCCGTTCGGCGTGAGAAGATGACACAGACAAACAATTACCCAGATTACTCAAAAGGGAAATGGACATTAGCTCAACGTGCAGTGCTTGTCACTCTTATCGCGCTCCGCTTCTGTAACTCGCAGCTTAGTCACGCATTCTGGAGGTATCCCCCCTTCTCTGCCGGAGAAAAAGGGGGGAAACAGACTTGAGAAATCCTAACACACTCTGGTTTATTGTAAATTGATTGCCAATAAAACCATTACGGTGAAGGGAGTACCAGGCAAGCTGATGGGAAACATACAGGGAATTTCAGGCCATTTTATTAGAGGAAAGAATTTTTGTTTAACCTTTAAAAAATCTATATTATACAAATTACCAGAATGTATAAAGTATATCTCAACATTTGTTAGAGAAACCAAGGAATAGACCTGGGCGATGGAAGCAATGACCTCTATGACCTTGTGAAAATGCAAGCCTTGGAAACTCTACAAATGTTTGTTTCAATAAACACGTTTTTTTAGTTTGTATATGTATGATCATTTTAAAATGATTTTAGGTTGAACATTGAAAAAAGTGACTAGAGCGGGATTTGAACCTGCAACCCCCCCGATTAATGTGCCAGCATTATACCAACTGAGCTATCTAGCAGTCTCCCTATTTTGTCAGTATCTTTGTTCAGGGTGCCTGTACATTTTAAATGTTGGACATGGTGGCTCCAGTATTGTGTAATGAATTTTAGCCTTTGATGCATAGTTTTGTTCTGTGCCCTGTACATAATTTACAAAACTAGCGACGATTTCTTACTCTCTTGTCTGTAAAGAAAAGTTATTGTATTTCATAAACAATGGATGTACCACATAGAATTCAGATGAAAAATGAAACTCTGCTGGCTTTTGACAATTTAGGTCAATCAATAGATTACATTTATTAAAAAGTAGGTCAAACATAAACCTTGTTTCCATGAATGATCGATCTCGCTGCACCATTTTTTTCTAGCATGCCTTGCTCTCTCCTAACCCCTGGAATTGTGTATTTTAACTATGCAAATTATGGCAGAGTTTAATTGGGCTTGTGGTCGATCTTCTCTCGTGCTCAAGCACACATGCTCAAGTCACAGAGCAACTGGTCCCCTCTCATTCTCCTATGAGCTTGCTACATGTTTTACTGAAATGCAGTTTAGGGTGACTGCATACAACATGATTTGACGTGTGATCACATAAAAATACTTGCATATTGACATGCAGGTGGTAAGCGCCCTTAAGCCTACACAAGCGCACAAAAGTTTTAAACAAGCATTCCCACAAATCAATCTGGAGCCAATCAGTGTAGTTTGTCAGTTCTTCCCTTCCAGCGTTTAGTGACGAGAGGGATCAATATAAGGCGCGCTGCCCACGGTAGCAAGGCTGGTCAATCGCTGTAAATAAAGGTCAAAAGTCAAAGTGCATACAAATTACCTTGGTCTTTTCAGTATTTTTCGCCTTATCAGCTCCATCCTTCTTATTCTTCTTGGCTTGTGTCGGCTTTTTCCTTCAGAAGAGAAAACAAAACGGAAAACCCATTATATTTTTCCATTCACTAAAAAAGTACTTTTCTCACCAAACAAAATCATCAAAACTCTATTCAGTAGCTTTACTTGGTAAAAAAAAGAGAATTTAATACACAGGAAAATCAACAGCCATAAAAAGTGGCTGTTGATTTTCCTGTGTATTAAATTCTCTTTTAAAAAGTGGCCATGAACAGGTACTAATAACAATACAAAATAATTATTATAATACTAATATTCAGTTCTCATATAGCGCTTTTCACACCCAAAGGATTTCCAATTTTTTTCTACACAAGTACAGTATGTAGAGCTATGTTTGGATTTGTATGACACATTTTACATGTAGCACCATGTAACGGTTTACAAGGGGGCACAAACTTAATACAGCCTACCATACCAAGTTTACTGGTTTGTTTACGTGCATTGCACAATGCTCGGGATTAACAGCTTAACGTCCCATCCAAAGGACGAAGCAATAATGGGTAAGTGTCTTGCGTAAGGACACAAGTGTCAACACCGGGACTCGAACCCACACTCTGCTGATCAGAAACACCAGAGCTTGAGTCTAGTGTGCTTGACTGCTCGGCCAAGACTAAGCCACAAAAGTAAACTTATAATACAGTGTAACTAGATCAATGGTGTTTCCCTTTAAATCAAAGGGATAGTGTCAACAGACCAACACAGAGGTGAGAAATGGATCACTGCTTTTCCTTTTCCAATTGATCCCCACCTGTCTGTATGTTTTTAATTAGTAAATCTCAACGACAACAAAACAGGCAAGGAAAAAAATAATTAATTAATTTATTGTATGGGAAAAATGGATCTGGTGGAAATCAAAGTAAGATATCAACATTTCAGGGGAAATCGAAAATATGTTCGATGAAAATTTGAGCTGGGGATATGATTTGCTCCTTCTGGAAGTCAAATTGCTTCCTTCCCAAGGAAATTGGTTAAGCCCAGGGTGGAACACCATCAACAAAATACGTGGTCTGTCAAAAGATTTCCCTACACTGTAATCATGCAGCGGGAAAATTTATGACACGGTCCTCTGAGAATTTGGCCACATCGTGACGTTTTGACATTATGTGTGCAGTTTAAAGAGTAAAAATAAATTGAAGTCAAAGAAAATAAACCTACTGACTTTTATTAGGCCTATGTCTAGTCTAGACATTTTGTTTCAGTTTGGGTTATTGCACATGATGAAAGTAAATCATTGAGTGTTATGTTTGTTTTACATTTTAAATAGATCTTGATGCATTGACACCATCAAGCTGCCATCTTAGAGGTAAAACTATGATGGAACAATGGAAAATGCACATATGCGCGACGCACAGAGTCGGCCAATGAGCTACCTTCTTTTGACCTCTAGCCAAGGGCATCTTATTCAAATGACGTCATTTGCATTAAGGTCTATTGCCTCTTATCATGCAACACACCGCACGGGATTGGGCTAAATGGTTTCCATTACCGACAACTCTCGGTTCTTGTGACGGACCCCACAAAAGGTAAACACAAATTATGGAATTAACCATTGTAAACACACATTGGTTCTATCTACACATGCAATGTATCCCGAAATCAAGCAGAAGTTGACACACACACATACACCCCCAAATAAATATATATATATAAATATATATAAAAAATGGTCCAATTTGTAAATCAAGGACTTTGCTTCATTCTCTCTTTGTTTTGGACTTGAATGATGACATCTTCAATGATTTTATGCACACAATCAAATCAAGGACATCCTCATGGATGATATTGTTATCCTTTATGACAACAGGTTCATGTAAACATAGGACACACAAAACACAAATCTAACGTCTGTTAAGTCACTCTAATGCTAAATGTAGAAAATGGCCGTGCTCACCAAAAATCTGAAGGTACAGGAACCAACTTCATGTACACTGTGGCTACATGTACCTAAACACACCAACTTGCTACAAGGACAGAAAAATCATCCTATGCAATTTTATTTATATACGCAATTTTATTTTAGCTTAAGGGAAACTGAATGTGGAAATTTTATTAAATTTTGGGTTGAACAAAGAAATATTAACTAGAGTGGGACTTGAACCCTGGACCTCCGGATTAATGTGCCGGTGCTCTACCAACTGAGATATCTAGGCCTCACATTGGCGGTCTCCCTATTTTGTCATCATCCCTGGCTATACGACAGTTACACTTTGAAAGGTTTTTAACTGGCACCCCATAACAAAGATATTGACAAAACAAGGAGACGGACAATATATAGGGCTAGATAGCTCAGTTGGTAGAGCACCGGCACGTTAATAAGGAGGTTGCAGATTCAAGTCCAACTCTAGTCAATTTTTCTTTGTTCAACCCAAAAACTCAATAAGAGTTACCAGCTGGTTGCACCCAAAGGCCATACAATGTATTCTGTTAATGACTGGTTCCCTGCAAAGACAAGTAATTTGTCAAGCAATTTAATCTACTTAGCAAATTGCAGCTCTATGAAACTGGGCAAAGAAACCATGTACGCCTTTTTCCAGTTATTAAGTATTGTACAGGTACATGTAAATGTACCAGTATACATAACACATATTGGTCTGATTGTTCATTTGTGCAGTAAACTCTCAATAAAGAGCACAAATCTCATTTGTGCTTCTGTGTTTCTTTGTACTGCTGTCCTCTTATGACAATGTTCCTTTTATAAAGAGGTAATTTGGCCAGTCACAGCAACCTTGTAATAACGAGAGTCGACTGTACTCAACAAGTAAGCTGTACAAACAATTGTTCATGTAATATACCTTTATGTACATGTGTACACTATACATAAATGTAAATGTAAGTATATAATGAATCTTGACTGAGCAAATTGCATTAAGTGAAAAAACCTGCAAGTATTACAAACCACTGGATCTGCACCAGTTGCGGTCCCCGATCAGAAGGGCATTGACTAATTATGACTTGTCATTTTGCCGGGACTTAGCCAGGCTCATGGACGGCACCAACTGTTTGAGGGGTTTCTAGATGCTTGTCACATAATCCCATCGCCGCAGAGACGAGAGGACGTGGGAACTTTCATGTTTCAGTTCGTTGCCAGTTGCTTCCAACAATAATGTCATCATGGAAGTACTTGAATATGACTGGTTAAAGAGGGGGGATGGATTCAAGCTATCACTTTGATACTTTAGTTGTGGCTTTATAATCGGAATATCATTCTTGTGGCATGGTATGGTTGGTGGTTAATGCTGGTGTGAAGTTCATCATGTTCATCATGTTATAATTAGTCAGGCAGACTTGACTCACACTTAAGCAATTTAATCAATTGTTAGGTTTTGTGGTGGAACTAATGGAATTTGTAAAGTCAGTTATGGTGGCTGTGGAAAGAGCAGGTGGTTTCAACAACTTGAGCATCACGATGTACTGAGTACATAGTACATGAAGCAAGAACTGGTGCTTGTATTATCATTACTAGATTGGTTACTTTTTAAAATATTACCAGACATTTTTCATTGATTTATTGCAGCGGCTAATGTGCGTGAATGTGTCCAGATGTGAAATTCATACAAAACGTCTCCCATAAAATGGGTACAAACATCGACATAAATTATCCACTGATCCAAATTATCCACTTTTTCACTGATCGTAATGTTTAAGGATAGATCATTCATTCCTAACAAAAACTTCCATACATCCTCTGGATATTTGACCTTTTTTTTTCCGTCTATTGTCGGACAAGAGCATTTGCCGTAGGTAGTATTTATGTTTACGAGGCAAAATACACATCTTAAACAGATACATGTAGATAACAAATGTTGTTTAATCTAAGTAAATGTTATTTATTTAATCATAAAATTACTGAAGCAGTTAGCTATGTCACACAAACAATCATTTACAAAAGTTCTCTAGTGTAAACAATAAGTGTATTTACAACATTTGAAGATATTACCACCTTCAGAAAAAAATGTACTCGTCCAGGCAGTCTCATTGACTGGCCCACTATAACTTCAACAACGGTATTCAAATGTCCTGTACACACGCAGGGATACTACAATACATTTCTACAATGGTAATAGTTTTGTACATATAGAGCTTCGAACTGTGCGCGTCGCAAAAGTAGCTGATAACTAAACCAAGTCAACAAAACACGTTACGTCATCTTGACATCATAAGGTATCAAATTACATCAATTATCAGTTTTATAGCGCAACAATCTTAAACAACAAAGGACAAATCGAAAGGCTTTGTGTTGTTTTGAAGGAAATAACCAGTGTGACATTTTATTCATTTATTCATTTATATATTTGATCCATGACCCTGTTTGACCTTATTTTCTGGTTGAAAAAGGACATTCAAATAAAAAGTTTCTTCAAACCAGATTTTAATATCTATAATTTGTTTTTACCCTTTCACCGATGTGTATTAAGCACACAGGCCTACATGTACTCAGTACGTTTCCCGAGTTCTGTAAAAATATCCACAGGCAAATCACTCAGGTGGGATTCGAACCTAAAACCTTTGCATTGCTAGAGCAAATGTCTTACATGTATCACTAGACCCCCGAGCTAGCACGGCAGCTAGAGGCAGTTTGAATTCTATGTATTCTTAATTTCTAGTTGTTTTTAAAACAGGTGAACATGGCTACATGTACATGTTTGAATTATCAGATCCATTTACAATAACCCTTCGTACGGGTTTATAAAGTGATGTGGGGCAATCTGCAGCCAGCCATGCCAGCACTGGGCCAAATTCCTTTTCTAATGCCAAATTTACCCGGTCCTTTAACCCTAACCCCCATCAGGGTCCCTCCACATACCCTGCCAAATACAACAGAATGCAACACAGTTGAAATGAGAACCATGCCAAATGCAACAAAATGCAACAAGGGATTTTGCTGCATTGTGCAGGCATGTTGTTAGTGTTAGGACTGAGAAAGGGGGTTTGCCCTGCTAAATGCAACAGTATGCACATAAGTGTAGTGGTGACTACATCAACAAAATGCAACACCAATATGAAGTCACTTGACTGCTAAATGCAACAAATTCAGTCAAAGAATGACATCTGAGTTGACTGCCAAATGCAACAGATTACAACAACTTTTACCATTTGGTGCATATTGTTGCATTTAGCATGGTTAGGGTTAATGTGCATTACATAACACACTGGACCTTAACATCCATAGGACAAAGCAATTATGGTCTATGCTACACGGACATAAGTGCCATAACCAGGACTCGAACCTGGCACACTAAGACAGTTTTTATTATGTTATTCACACAGTTGCCTGGTTGCAAAAAAATCTTTTATAAGACAAGTGTATCTGTACTTTTATACGCACACATACACAATGTGTCGGAAGTAAGAAAAGTATGATGTACATGTACAAACAAACTACATTCCAGGCTAACGGAAATTGGCAAAAGCCTGCTAAAACAACAAACGTTCCATACAGGAAGCAATTTGTACATTTCATTAATTCCAACACGCTTACTTATTTGACAGGATCCATTATGCGTGCCTTGTGAAATCTCCACACCACTTGAAGAAAAATCACATGTAAGCAACTTAAATACATGTATTTTATTTTTGCAACAGTTGTGCAAGAGATATCATCGAGCATGCAAATGTACTTTGAAGGACTACTAATCTTTTCACTGCCAAATAAAAGTGCTGCTTCTCAGATTTTCTATCTGGGGTACAGGGTTCTCCCCAAGCACAAGGTATCGGTGCCGATACGCAAGAATAGCATGCCGATACGCGCATATTTAAAATGGGGGGGGGCATCCGGGGGGCATGAACAAAAACTACTCCTAAACAAACCTTAACAAATGCTGAAAAAGGTATATATAGTATGGCAGCTTTTACGCAACACGCTCCGAAGAGAATAACCTTTAGCCACGTCTTTTTTGTATACCTAGGGAAACCAACCCCTTCCTGCATGCCTGTATTGCAATGGTAGCATTAATACTACCACCAAGATCAGCTGCCCATAAAGACAGTTAGGCTGCACTTAATTTATTTCGACTAAACTCTATTGACAATAATGATACAGTGAACAGTTTCCTATGTGTAGGGTTGCAAAATGCTACATGAAATGCATCCCCAGGAGCATAGCGGCCAAGCATTCAATTCAAACATGGCTCTGCATACCTGGTGTACAAATAATGAGGGCTTTAAGATGGTTGCCTGGTGTAAAAAAGCGCTGCTCTACAAGAACTGCTTTTTAATTACTACTCAAAAACCATCATTTCGCCACTCAATATTCCATGTACATGTACATGTAGTATTCAATGTGCACAAAACATTTTCAGTGTACAAGATTTTCCCAAGGTGGCATAACTAAGGGAGGGCACCCCCCCCCCCTCCCCAATTGATGTCCATGCCACCAGGATACCCCCCCCCCCAAAAAAAAAAATGATGTCCATGCCCCCCGGGTGCCCACCCCTCCCCCCCCCCCCATTGAAAATCTTGACTTAAGATACATTTACACGGAGACAATGCATTTGTTTTTGCCTTCACTTCAGATTTTCGTATGGCAAGAACGCTGAGAAGGGGCTTGTGTTAAAGGCAAACGGAAACTACAGTTATATTTGACCAGTAGTGACCCCCCCCCCCAAAAAAAAAAAAAAAAAAAAAAATTGTGCACTCCCTTGTGCCCCTAGTTTCGCCGCTGGATTTTGCTATGCAAAAATGCTGTCGATGAAATCGTACCCTGCAATATTAGTAATTGTTTAAAATATCAGGGTGACACTAGAAAACAAAACGCCTGATTTTATGTTTTTTCAAAGCTCCCTGCACCTTTAAATACAATGGAGGCACATCATTGATTTCCATTGGAAGGGCAGCACTCATTCTAATCGTCCTCCAGGGTTTTTTTTAGAAAACAAAAGAATAGGCCTATGTTTTTTAAAAACCCTTAGAGGTCTTTGGTTAGGAAGTATCAAAATACTATGAGAACTCAAAAAAATAAAAAATGCACTTTCGTAAAATTGATAACACTGGCCTTATGCTGAGAGTTGTTGACAATTGGAGATACATTTCATACAAAGTGATGGATTATAAAACAGTGCATTTAAGGTGAACCACCTTGTAAGTATTTCTTCAGAAGAGGTGTTCACATTATGAAAATAGACCGTGCAAGTCCAACTCCAACATGTATTCAAACATTTTTGGGAACCCTGGGTTTCAAAGTAAATTGCCTCAGCATGTAAAGAAAACGAAATCACACGCTGCAACGGGTTTCAATGTTGGAATAAGTGCAGTACACACAATCCGGTAAACAATAGACATGTTTTGTTTATGGGTTTATACAAGTCTTTTGGTCTTCTGGTTGTGTTGACAATCTCTTGCCAAGGACTTGAACTTTGCTCTTGAAGGAGCACAACAATTTTCCTCTAGTAAGGGGCACTTCTATGAGGAAAATGTACTTGTATAGGAACTCTGAAAAGGGCACTACAGCAAGAGCACAGAACACCCATTCGATCTGATCGGTTGCGTGGTTTTTTTCCCCTGAGATTACTGTAAACTCTGTGAAATACATTCATTGTGAAACAGAACCTTACAGGCATATAAGCAAGTGCAAATGACAACAATCATATTGTCCAATGTACAAATACAGGTTTTTAAGTACACATCATCCTCGTAGTGTAGAAAAACAAATATCAAAGGAGTGAATAAATAGACAGTTAACTAATTGAACTTGACAATCATATCCCTGAGGGTCCCACTTGATGATTTATATGTGTGGATTATATAGTTGATGTTGTGCCAATAATAGTTCCTGTTGTACTTCACCGTTCACCTTTGAGCTGTTTCTTTATCAAACTCTGTGACCTCATTCATGCATTAACTAATTCAAACACATATGCAAACATTTCGCACATTTTTGTACACCAGCATTTAGAACAGTTACAGTGCAGTGCACATTATGTTTGCATACATAATGTGTAGTACATGTTTCTATGTAGTATCTATTCAGCAACTTGCTGTGGCTTAGCAGTTAGAGCACCGGACTCAAGCTCTGGTGTTTCTGATCAGCAGAGAGGGGTTCAAGTCCTGGTTGTGGAACTTGTGTCCTTGAGCAACATGCTTTACAAAAATTGCTCCATTCTTCGGATGGGACATTAAGCCATAGGTCCCGTGTACTAGGATTGGTAGTGCACGTAAAAGAACTCAGAACACTTATCATTGAAGAGTAGGGGATAACCCTGGTTTTTCTGGTTCACATAACAAGCACCATTGTTTACAGGTTTCCTCAGGCTTGTGAGCTACATGTACAGTGAATAAGTTCACTTATGAGGCATTCTTGGTTTCATTACCAGAAATATAACACATGTCACTTTGATTCTGCGTTACTTCCATTACTACTGTTCAGATCAATCAAATTCAACAACGGTAAAAGAGACTTGTTTCCCATTTGATAGAAAAACTTGTTTGCTTAAAGTGTGCAAGCTTGTAAAACAAAATGCTCCCAAAAATATGACTTGTATCATTAAATTTGTTGAAAATCTACTTTGTTCAATTCTCAGAGGGGAAAATATTTGTCTGAAGGTATGCATTAAGCTTGAGCGATATCGCTTTTTTTCATCCAGGATGTATCGTCAAGAATATATCGCGATATTCGATAATATTTTGATGACTTCATTCTTCTACAAATCTCACAGAGCAAGTAGAAACAGCCGTCTACGATTAACTTTGCTCCAATGACCTATTCTTCAGGTTTTACTCTAAACCTATGGGTTGAAAACCTGGGCCTATTACTTACACACATTTAATGTGTTAACTACTGCGCATGACAGACTGTTCTATATGTGTGCATAACTAATTAGATCACGCTACTCGCATGTATGCAACACAGAACGATGTCATAGTTTTTCGTGAGACCGCCTGATCGCTAAGGCTTTGATGTTGGTTTTTTCGAAGAAACCCGGTCGGGTCGGATCTATTGACGAATCTTGCGGTTGCGGTCTGTGACTTGCAGCTCTTTGTTGTTGCAAGATCGTCTCCACTTGGAGATTTATTGTTGCAAGATCGTCTCGACTAGGAGATTTATTGTTGCAAGATCGTCTCGGTTAGGAAATGCATCGCGATACTTAATCAATATCACGATTTACCGATATCACGATCAAAAAAAAATCTAACCGATATGGTAATTGTTTCAGAACTAGTATCGCGATATTCGATAATATTGTAGTATCGCCCAAGCTTAGTATGCATTATGGGTTTTAGTGGCAATTTGGCACACAATTCGCACGTATCGGCCCGATACGCTAGCTTGTGCATGGGGAGAACCCTGATGATATAAAAGAGAAGAGCCTGTACAAATCTACTGTACAGATCAATAGAAGAAAGTATCAAACAGAGATTGCCATTTGTGTAGGATGCAAGTGTACTCTACCGGTGTTAGATGTGAAGCGTTACAGTTCATTTCATATCTTAAGTGTTACTTAATGCCTCAAAGAGCAATTTGGGACACTTCAGAGTTCATCAGGCAAAATACTTCACAGAGGCAACGGAGGCAATTGCCAGTTTCCACCATGAGCCGGAGCCCAAGCCAAGGTTTGGAAAAGGACCCAGATTTGGGGACTCGAAGGGCTACATGTAGATGGCAGTGGACTTGACATATACATGTACATGTACCATGTGAAATCCACTGTTCTTGAAAATGTGTATTATAAATACGCCCAGAATAACGTACACAATTGAAATTTACTCGGTATGTCTGCTGCTACCAAGTGTCTCCACGTGTCCCATTGTTCTGGTGATATTTCTTTTTTATTTATTAATTCTGGTTGTGAAGCCAAGCACTCTCAGAAAAGCGAACTTAATCACAGTACTAGCCAAGAACCCAATGAAGAGAGAACAAAGAAGGAATTTTTAGTTTTAGATGTGGGAGGAAAACCCCAGAGAATCATTCCAGGGAAAACTCACGCAATCAGGTACGGACTGAAAACCCACTCCACATACATATAGTGCCCCTGGCAGGATTCGAACCGGGGTCCTAGATGTGGAAGGCGAGTCCCTACACTTTTTCCACCTCAATTTACGGTTTACACTAAAACTACGTGAGAATAATGGGGTATTATTTCTCCTATGTATCAGTAACCCTAATGGCTTTTTAGCATACAAGTACAGGTACAGGTAGCCCAGGTTGGACTCCTCTGTTGCATACAACGCGACGGAGTCCAGGGTATAAAGGTCCCGTACCATTGCGAAAAAATTTATAACAATTTGTTATCATATTTTTACCTTTTTGAGGAAGCTGAAACTTGACTCACATGTTCCCTGTGTCCTGAACCTTACGCCTGCTCTATTCAGAATTGCCAATTTTATCCTTGGATGACATTAGTGTGAAAATAAAATGGAAATTTATGCATTCTCGGCGACAGGCCGAAACTGACAAGACGTGAATGCTTCAGCGCATGTGCGTCCTTTGCATAGCAACCACGATAGAGGGCGCAGTCTTACTTAGAGGGGGCGCAAATTTAACGCGGAAGTCGGTCAGGTTGCTATGCATGTCGCGCATGCGCGCCTGAGCCTACACAGTCAATTGGTACACGATGATAAAAACGGTAGTACACAACTCGGGCTTATTTGCTAGAATAATGTCATTCGTGGACGAAATTGTTATTGTTGGACCCATCAATAGTGAGTTACGGACATAAAGAATATATGAACGGAATTTCAGCTTCTTAAATCAGGTAAAATTATGAAAAAACATTACTTCAAAATATGTTCGCATTGTAGAGGCGCTTTATACCCAGGACGTCAGTGTACACTGACTGACGTCCTACCAGGGCTAAGGTACAGGTACAGGTACACTACATATAAATCCTTGTAATTTGATTGTAGGGATTTTCAGTCATGCAACATTCATTATCTAAACCATTACATATGTTACATGGCCTACGCCAGTAGTGCATTTTGGTACTATTCTGGGTATTCAGCACGCATTTCCATCCTATACTTTTGTCTATTGCATGCAAGACTACACCACATGCATGTACGCATTATAGCAGCAAATCCTCAAAGTCAGGGCTCGAAATTAACACTGGACCGCAGGCCCGAGGCCAGTGATTTTTTAGTCGGTCAGTAGTACTTATATCGAACACAAGTCCGGGCGGTCTTGTGTTTTTACATACTAAAAGTATTATTATTACCTGAAATGAATAATCTTTCATTAAATAAATGTATTTAAATCTCAGTTTGAATTTTTTGGTTATATTTGTTGTCGTCAAATTATTTCCGAGCGGGGAACATCCAACGTGGCAACCCCGGCGGACGTTCTTTCTTCGTTTCCCTATCTAGTTTGCTCATGCCCAGGACCACTGCACTGGGCTCAAACCATGCTTTACGTGCCCCAGGGGGGACGCGACGGCACCCTCCTTGCATGCGTGATGTTTGTACTGTGCCTGGCGGAACACCACAGTACAACGCTTGCTCGTTTACCACTGACCATGTGCATGGCATGATGTCACTTTAAAGTCTGATACCTTGCACCAACGAATTATACAGTGTTGAAATCGTATTAATAGCGTATAGGTTGTGTTCTTTCAACACATAGATTAAAAGTAACATCTTGTTTCCACACGCCTTTTCATGCTTCATATGTTAAAATTTTAAACGTTGTTGTCCTGTCAAAACGAATCGTCAAAACTTATTTTTTTTTTTCATGCAGCAAAAGTGTGTAAAAAAAGAAGGTATGGGAAATTTCTCGTTTCAAAGCAAAAAAAACTGTTGCCTGTTAAGCAATGAAAACTGCAAAACAACAGCAGAAGGTATGAAAAACAAGTTAACTTTTGGCAAAAGAAGTTTGGTGTGTTTTTGTTGCGTTTTTTTTTTTTTTCTCTCATGACTCTTGTTCTTGTAAAAAAAAATGTTCGGTCAGTAAAATTCTGAACAACAAGCCCTGCGGTCTTGTGGATTTTTTTCCCCAAATTCGAGCCCTGAAAGTGGATGCCAGAACACAATTTTGTACATTTTGTCCAAATGACAAAGGTCTACATTTGGACGTTACATAAAACAAATAATGAATGTTTTGCATTCGCACAATGGAAAGACAATATTTATTCATAGAAAGATGGAATTTAATGTAATCAACTCATGAAAATATTTGTATCATTGCACTATAAACATACATTATTTGTATACTACTACTCTACTTCCAGTTACCCGACCGACCCTATTTTATGAGGGGGGTTAAAAACAAAAAACATTGGTGTTTCTTATAAAACAAACACAAGATGTTTGATTATGAATGATTGATAATATAGTTATTTTGTTATGATTTCCAGCACAGTTCGAATAAAACATAAATGTCCAACAATGTCCATTGAATGATGCATTTTGGGGGGGAAGGGGGGGGGGGGGTTTGGGGTGGTATTTTTTTTTACATTTTTAACACTGTCTGCAAGTTAACAACAGGACCGTGCCTATATAGATTTTGTAGTGAGGAACTTGTCTGAAAAATACACATTATAAAGGAAGGAAAAAAACACCCAAAAAAGTATAAAATATACAAAAAATATCAGGCGGGTATGAAGATTGTGGTCATGGTGGTGAGCGGAAAATGTCTAATCGAATGAAAACCTACAAAAACATTTATTATTAAGTGGTCTTTATTTAGTTGTAAACTGTAGCTATGTTAGAGGTCGCGCGATATTGACATTTTCCATTCTGGCCGCACAAAAAAAAAAAGGGTTTTCAAATTAATGTTACTTCGACCTAACATGCTGTCTGAGCTTCAAATTACTCCTGTAGGTCAATAAAACTGTCTTCTTTCATAATCCTTTTGAAAAAAGGCACAAATTTACCTCACTTTTTCAAGCATCAAAAAGATTCAGAGCATGGTCACCGACGCGACTACCGCGAGCGCAGCCGTTTTTGAACTTTTTTGAAAGAAAAATGTGGTCACCGTTTTTCAATAAATACCGCCCTCTCTTGACTTCTACCCCCAAAATAACGCCATCTATTGATAGAAAGAGGATTAGGAAGGTTACGGTGCTTTTTTCCCCGTCTCAATCGGTGAAGAAATAAGGTTTTTATGTATTTTTTTACCATTTTGGGCCAAATTTTGACTAAATTTCCCATTTTAAAGGAATGTATACATTCAGCGACAGTGGGGTATGCTGTCAAACCTATATCAGTTTAATCCTTGTCCATTTTTGAGTATGAAAAGTTGGATTTTGTTCCAGCACGAGGTCGCGCATGCAATTTACAGAGGTTTTAATTAAACCAAGTACTCGGTAAAATCTCATTTTTTGAACCTTTGAGTGCGCGTTAGGGATAGGGCTGGTAAGCTTTAGTAGTGTGGGTGGTCTTAATTTAACAATTTCTGTACCTCAGTCGGCGGCCAGAAGGGTGCCGCGTGTTTGTTGTCTTTTGGAAGGCATAACTCATTAACGAAAGCACCCATGACAGTGGGGTTTGCACCATTGAATTTCTCCTGAGGAGACCTTTAATTTGATGCAAAATTTTAATATATTTGATAAAAAGAAATTTTTACTATAACATAGCTATAAACGTAGTGTTGTGTTAGCATTTTCCTAGTTGCGTAACCCTCCATCCTCCCTGACGGTCTGTGACCGTCTGGAGGATAGACATGATGGAGGGTTACAAAAATGATTTCTATCATCAATCTAGAATTTTCCCTGGTCATGCTGGTCATGCTGCTTGCTGGTAAGCGTATCATCTATAAAGATTTGTGGGACATTTTCTAAATATGTGCAGTATTAATATGTATTTTCTTTTGAAAAATAAAATATTAAAATATTCCTCTATAATCTTACTTTTCCTGGTCCTCGGGCTGGGCGAACAACTGATGAAAGATCAAACCAGCCGAATCACGCCCATGCAAGAACTCCTGAACTCGACCTCCCTGTTCCAAAACAACAGCCATGTCTGACCTCTTTCCTGCCAAAATATCACCCTTTTGGAGGAGAAGAGGTTTAGGTTTTAACCTTCAGACCTGCACCTTTTTGACGTTTTCGTTTTCCAAAAGAAAAGGGGTACACAACATATGCAATCTAAGATATCATATTCCGAGTTATCGCAGTATTTTTTCCTCGACTCACTGTCGCCATGTTGGATCGCAATTAGGGCATTGTGGGTAAATGTTAATGAAACGAAAGAGGGCGGGCGATTTAAAAGACGGGTCTCAAGAACGTCAGGGAGGGAATTTCCCTGGGGGGGGGGGTGGCAGGGTGGGGGCAGGGTTTACTTACGCGATCACCTCAACTAC